>CAXKVY010003065.1:0-24224 GCA_964058915.1 Tetropium fuscum
AATACAATTGTTTCATAAGATGCCTGGTTTCATAACTGCGAACAGAATTTATTACTTTTGGTATAAATTACTTCTACTATAAAGCTGCACATCTCCAGTTACTGAGTGTGTCTAGTTTTGCAGCATATTAAACTATATTACTATGTTTTTAAGAGTTATGAACATAGTGTAAAGTGAATATTGTAGTGTACTTTACACAAGTGTTTATTATTTATTATACCAACTTTAAAATTATCGTATCACAGTCTAAAAACACACCAAGTACGGTGTGCTAAACGAAATTTTTTTAAGCGAATATATGAAACAGACATTTTATAACAGCCCTATACTCCACTGTTAATCCTGAATGAAAAACGAGATTACGTATGTTTGAATATAGTCTTAACCTTTTATTTTAATGATAATATAAGGTATGCTTTGTCAGCCAGAAAAATAATATACCCCGGAAGATTGTAAATAATCAGAATATACGAAGCTAGGATAACAGATATTTAAGTATACCAATACTTTATAAATTTGTATTTATATTAACTCTTTGCGATTGTAAATCCCTTTTCAATTTCATAAAAATACCTTTAATAATTAATTACCATTTCAACTGTATTGTATGTAATAGCAAGAGCATTATAATTCTATTTTATATATAAGTACGATCATTTTTGACCATTACAAAATCATTATCAGGTTAAAACGATTCTTGTAATACCATTTTGACATACATTATTAAACACTAGTCCCATTAAACTCAGTAATTTATTGACTCCTAAAGTCTGTATAAAATGTATACGAAGTTGAATGACCGTAAAACGGCGAAAGTCAACACTAGGCGGGCGTAGGATTTTTTTTAGGCCGTCGAATGTAGAAGTTTTTTATGTGTATATTGTAAACATCACAGCTAGCTGATATGGAATGCAAGTTTCGACACCACTCATGAGGTATTGCTTTCGGCGCGTTCCCATTTTTTAGTGTGGTTAGCCATATTTCTCACAAGATGGAAAGATAAATATATACAAAACAGCTAAATAACATTCACAACATGAAAAAGGAAAAATAAAATAAATATATATTCCAAAGTAAAGACAAAAATTCTCAACAAAAAATAAAAACAATGAAAATTGTAACCTTACGGTCTGGTAGATTTGCCCCGGCATGGCATTTAGAATGCTAAGTTTCGAAAGGGATAATTATTTTTGAACCTGAGAAATGGTTGCTAACGTATGTTAAGGACAAATTTATTATTCGAGATTGATGAAATGACTGATTCATAATTACCTTTTAAAGGTATTTCGGGGTGATACCGCTGAACTTACTTTTCTCAACTAATTAGCAGTGAAATATAGATTTAACTCTGTAGCTACCCTAACCAAGGTTGGAGTGTGCATTTTCTTCGATTTAGAAAACAATGATGATTGAAATTTGAGCATCTAGTGCAATTTAGATTTGTTAAATCAAAATTCATACTAACACAATTATTACGATTCACAAACACAAACTAATATTTGAAGAATTGGAAGGCGTATGAACACTGCTCGAATTAAATCATGAGAAGAACGTCCGTGGAACTGCTTAGTTTCCGGTATTCAATGGGTTGTGTTATTTTGACTCTGGTAGTGGGAATTTCGGCCAATTTGAGCCACTTCTAGTATTACTGATTTTACTATTTATAATAATTTCGAGTCTATTTGCGTTTTGTGGGACTGTCTGTCCAAGGGCAGAACTATTGTATACTTTCTTATTACCCAACTACGTATCTATTGGATTTTAATATTTCCTAAATTTACTTAACCCACCATTTGGGAGGGTATGATTTACAGTCCTGTAGCTACCCGTATGAAAGCGACCTCGGTGGCCGGTAACAAACTTCGTATTTTCTTCGGTTTCGACAATGTGTAATTTCATTAAGTTTTATAAACTTGGCAGACTAGCCTAAATTGCATAATAGAGAAAATCTTCCGAAAAACTCGGGAAAATTTATCCGAGAAATATACCCGAAATTTATTTTTTCGACCCTTTGGTCGGCTATCATAATTCTTTATTAGGGCGCAATTACTTAACTGCCGATATTTTTGTCAAGTTGAATATTAGTTTCCTTTCTATTATTTTTACAATGTACTAGGTCCGTTATATAGGGTGCTTCTCGGAATGGGACCTCTTGACGATATATATACGCGCCGAACGTGGCCTTTTGTTCTTACGCGACTTTCTTTCTGATGAGCTCTGGGATCTCTGCTCCTGGTTGACAAGAAAGGAAACCCCATATCCGGTCGACGTTACGCTTCATTCAGCCTAATTCGAGTACGTGCCCTTTACTAATATTTCTGAGCTATTATTATCCCTTTGTGTTTGTTCCTAGAAAACCTCCGGTGATGTCAAGTTTGCCGTTTTTATCCGAACATTGCCTTATGATTTTAAAAATTCCTGGCCCGATAATATAAAATAATGTCCCGATATTTCGTTTTGTTACAAAATCATCAAACTAATAATAAATTATGAAACAACCGCAATACCTTAAAAACGGGTAATTAATATCAGTATGTTTAGTCTGACCATCACTATGACCGCCACTTATAACAAATGAAAACATTATGTTATTTTCAGTTCCGTATCTCTATTTCTACCAGTCTATTTCCACTTCATTTTCACGATAACTCACCACTAACACTACTATATTGTTAACAAAACTTATAAAATCATTTCCCAAATGTGATAAATGTCCACATTTTTTATTTTGCGAATATAATCCGTCCTCCAAGCAACTATTTCATATCTTTCTATGAGAATACCCTTTCTGTCTACTTTTCTATACGTAAAATTCATGTCTGCCAAAATTTTTGGTAGATTAGCACATGCACATTTTAGGTAGAATATCATTTTACTTATACATTGCAGCATAATATCTAAAGTTGGCAATTCGTTCTTTGTAAAGAATCCGTGGATGTTCTACGTATCGCATCTTTTTAGACTACAATCTTATTTCGACAGCTTTTTGGTTTCGGTGGCTTTACACTTCCATGTATCTTTCCTTCTCTTAAAAGTGTGTATATACCTGTCTTTAATGCTTCTGTATAATCCGAACACATATCCAAAAATTCATCCTTATCGCGATGAGGATGATCTCTCTCTATGCAATAAAATACTAAAATATTTTCATATTTCCATATTTGTTATTATCATTATTCCAAATTTCCATAGATACATTCATATACCACATTTCCATATTTTGACCTCGGTTCAGGTCGGTGGTAATGGTAATAATCTCGCAGATGCGGTTGACTGGTGGGGTTGGAATCCGTATTGGAATTCGCTCTTGATACTATTTGTCACTACGAATTCCAATACTCAGTATACTCCAATACTTCAATTCTATAAATATGCTGACATGATATTTATACCTTACTTTTATTAGCAGCTGGGGAATGACCACAGGCTAGATGTATTTGGGACACCTACATTCCAGACAGTTTAGTCTAGCCGCGAAAAAAGAGATGGGGGGAATTCCAAAGAAAGTATCTCGCAGCACCAAACTGGCACGAAACTGAATGGAATTTATCCGTGACTCAAGGAACCAGAAGGAATTGTTCAAATTTTTTACTTCCAATGTTGTAGAGTATAACTTGCCACCAGGCAAAGATGTATATGTTACAACAGGGAAAACTGGTAAATAAATCGGTTCGAACCCACGCATTGAAAACTGCAATCATGAAGTCTGTTTCTTCATGATTGAGGCTTGTAGTTCAGGTTTGTAGTGAGGCTGTCTCTTCATGAGGCTTGTAGTTCATATATTATACTCTATTCACTACAGTAAGTGGCAAAGAGTATCCTTGCACGCATTTTAGACTCAGATGTGATTACCATCCTTGCTGGCACATTACATGAACTAATAGGGCATGGGTAAGATTTACAGGTTTTACTAACATGAACGACATCTGTACAGGCGTAGGAGAGCCAAATCACGAGCACTACTTCTGCTTCACTGGTTCTCTGATAGTAAAAGTTTCAGGGTAAAGATAGTGAAGGCGGCGCTGTCGAAAGTGCTTTTTATACCATAAAAAAATAATAAAAAAATAGCTTTTAAAAAAGTTATAGGCTGGTGCGATTCCTAAAACACATGGTTCCACTTTTCTATAATAATAATATCTACCTATCATGTATGTAATTTCTAATGCCGCTTCGTAGTAATAGCAGGCACTATATTATATGCTCCACCCCGTACATCTCTACCTCCCGCTAGCTTCTGATTCCCATCCTCTCGCGTAACACAATTTTAATTATTAAGACCATACTTGTTATTATTTTTCTCAACAATAAATACTACGATGTGTTTTATTTTCATCAACATCCGATATTTTAAAAATAGCTTTTAAATGTGCGAATTGCAGTGGGTCAATAATTTTTATTGTAACTCTTTTCTCAATTCATAAAATATTATAAAACTTTGACTACACTATACCATAAAGCTGCACCATATTGTGCCAAAAACTTCTTTTATTACTGATCAAAAGCTTTTTATAATTCTATATTTTTATAATATTTATGTTGGAATTTTGGAATTCATGTTAATAAGTATAAGTAATAAAATAAGTGTTTTTCTAATTTTGACATGTAAAGTGACTCTTTTCAAAACCCTTTGACATCTTACTTTTCACTACCAGTTACGAAAAGTAAAATATTACGCAACTGGTTTTGTAAAGTTCATTTCATAGTAGGTTATTTAGACCTGACAAGTTATGAAAGTGCATCCTTTTCGCATCCTTACTCTCATCCTTTTGAGGAACTCGCTAATGCTCGTTCCGCAGAAATCTGCATGTTCCACAAAATAGTACTTTTCCCAACTGGTTACATAAATAGCTATTTTAAAACATAAGCTTGAGCTAATAAATTAACGTGTTTTTGGAAAATTATGAAATTATAATATATGACAGTGTATAGAATTAAATTGTCTATGGACCCCAGTTTGTGCGAGTAAAATTCGTGCATTTTTACAACAGAATAAAATGCAAGGAATAGTCTACACACAGGTAACATACGAATCGTCGTACCCAACCTATTTCAACAGCGCAAATTAACGCGGTATAATAAAAGTTTGTTACAGAAGATTTGAAATATGATATATAAATACCTATATTATTTTAGTGGTGTTTGCGAACTAGCTACAGATTCCATGGCAAAGGCAGGACTTAAGCTGAACATATTAAAAGTTATAGATCCCATGTCGTATATTATATTACACTTCCAGGCACCTTGGCATTTCAGATATGGAGGGGGCAAAGTGGACACCCTGGGGACTACACCATTCTTCTATTATCGAAAGACCTTTTTTATTATTTTATCAACATGATCTTATTGAATAAAAATGAAAGAGTTTATAGGAAGTTTTAAGTTATTTTAGGATCATGCTACGAACGAAGACATTGTTTGTTTTTGGTGGGTGAACAATATGCACAAAAAATATGAGGCATAAAATTCCTTAGGAAAATAGACTAAATAGATATTTTTTTCATTTTTAGAATATCTGTGTTTACATCTATTATACGAGTATGTAATGCTGCAATACTTATATTTCTTCTCTTGAAAATATAATTTATAACCATTAATATGTTCACGGTTTCCTCTAAAATTTGATATTCATTTTAATGAATAATAACCTATAACTCTAACGACCCTACCGGTATATAACTCACCATTAAAAGGATTTGGATTATACAGAGTGTTTATTATGTACACGAGATAATACCCCGATTGAATCTAAATTTCTAACACCTACAAAATATATAATACATAGGATTTAAAAAAGAGAAAGCAAGAAACTGAAAGTCTTCAATTTAGCATATTTATAAACGCATTTTGAGTAAAACTTTTTGGGGCACACGAAACAAGTCTGGTTCGGGATTGTGCATTGAAAACACAAGTATTTAGCTTTTATGTGCAATTTTGATGGGCAGAGATAACAGTATTTCTTTCTCACAGTAGCTTCGTGGGATGTTGTTGGTGTACAGCAGGAAGAGAACAGGTCCAAGAACAGGTCCAAGGACCCTGTGGTTCTCCAGCACAAATCTTCTTGAGGTCAGCATATTCTTCTCCAAATTTAACTCTAAAGTGAGGGTCAGTAACCTATGAACGAAGTAGTTGGCTCATTTGTCGTGGCTAATATTGGTCTAGTTTGTATTCCAGGCCCTGATGCCACACTTGGTCGAGTGCTTGGGCCACATCGAGGAATATCGTTGCGTAGATCTTTTTCTCTTCTAGTGCTCTCTCAATTACATCGGTAATTCGATGCACTTGATCCATAGCTGAATGCTTATTACGGAATCCAAACTGGTGGGATGGCATAAGCTGCTTTTCCTCATGATTGGTTTGAGTATCTGCAAGAGGAGCTTTTCAGCTTTTCTAACAGGTTGGATAGAGTCAGCAATAAGCAAATTGGTGGGTATGATATTCTGTTTTCAGAAGATTTGTTAGGTAGAGAATCATTATTACTTCAGCAAGCGTCTACTGTATAGGCACGTGTAGGAGTCGTAGTGCTGCATTGAAGAGATGCGCCAGTTTCATATTGCCTTTGCGGGGTAACTCCTTATTTATAAGTATTTGTGCAGTTATTAGATCATAACCTGGAGCTTTCTTTGTACTTAGGTTGTTTCTGATAGTGCTGGGGATAGTTGGGCTTAACATTAACAACAAAAATTACCGATTTCTGCTGAAAACCGGTGCTGAAAATCCAGTCATTTTAAGTGATTCTCAATCTGGTCCCAATAATACGCTCAAATGCCTATTATTTTAATTATCACAGGTAGTAAGTATCAAAGGCGTCATTGATATTTTAATTTCTAAATACTGAAAGATTACTGACGCAAAAAATATTTTGCATTAATTTAGAGATAACTAAATGTAACTATTATAGAATCCAATATACCAAATAGTCTGATCTGAATACATGCACCGCACCTGATACCTCATTTATTTTATGGGTAACTGATCTACAGCCTATAAATTTCATCTAGGAATACCTATTTCCACTTAATAGAAACATTCAGCTGTGTATATGCATAGTTTACATCCGAGTATACAAAACGCGCCCCTGAAACAAGGGCATAGTATTAAGTCCATAAATTTTGAATCTCCTACGGCCCGGGGGACACACCACCTAGTCTTACGTATATAGTTGATCCTGCGAGAATTACGTGAATGGAGATACACGTATTTGAAAAATTTTTGAAACAAAGCATCAATTTTATAACAAATGAACACGTTGCCAAGGAAAATTAATATATTTATAATAATTTATTTTAGTGTATCTATATGTGAGGCTTTACCTGTTTAATTTATGAAAATCTATTAATAGTCCAGTTAATAGGTGAATAATCTATATTAAATTATAAAATTGCGGGCTAGTATTATTTGTTAAAGTGGTGTAGTCTGAGCATAACTCCAGATTTTAGGGGTTCCTAGATTGCCGGGGGCGCCACTATCGCAAAAAACGCATTTAATTCGAGATCTCGAGAACGGTGCATTTTACACAAAAAACTGTAGAGAACTTTTCTCTTGTAAATTAACAGACTTTTTTATTCGAAACATCTTTTTCTAGCATCAATCTTTTCCGAGATATTTCGGTCGAAATGCACAAACTTTACTAAGAATACTTTGGTAGTTATTGCTTAGTATTGCAGTATGTATTCAGTATTGCAGTTATTGCAGTATGTATTCAGTACTGAGCAAAATATTAAAGTATTCGATGATTATTAATTAGTCAACTTGCCTCCACAAAAAGAGCCATTTTTTTCTTCACTTTATAACCTTAATTTATAATAATCAACGTACTGTTAGGAGAGAAAAAGTTTCACTCAAAAGCGTTTTTTGCGATAGTGGCTCCACGGACACTCGGGGAACCCTTCATATCTGGAATGGGCCTTTCTGCAGAAAGTAACCAACCAAAAAATCAAAAAAATTGACACATCCAGGCTATGATTTCATTAAGTACATAAATTTCATCTGCAGAATAGAAGCAACACACGCATAAATTTACAGCACTTCGTTGATTTTGGCTACCGGACTTGAGGATCTCCACCTCAACCGCTCAGTTACACCAAGCCAGATAAATTTAGCAGCAGCATTTTATATTCAGCGGAATTTGGAGGACATAAAGGGCGAAATAAGGATGAAAAGAAGAACATAAAGACAGGAAAAACGCATGCAATAATGAAATGAGTGCCAACGGTAGGTCCCTGAATTGGTTAAATGCACAGGATGCAGAACACATGCAATTCGAGTGCAACTTACCTTTAGTGGGAGTTCTCTGTGCCTTGAGTCTGCACCACAAGGATAGTTATACCTTGCAGCGGATAAGTCAACATGTATCTCTTGGACGATTCATCAAACTTTTATTCACTATAATATTCATTTCATTATTTGTGTCTGATAAAAATAATAGACCTTGCTAGCCAAATAGGTAAACAGTTTCGCACTAGCTTTAAATAAGTTACTATTGTGATCTAGTAATGAATATGAAAAGTAGTATTGAACAGAATTGCCACTTGAGATATTTAGACCTATTTTTATCTTGCATGTTAATTTAAAAGTTTATAGCAATACAAAGTTTGTTTACGAGTCGACGGATTTGAATCACAACGAAATAGATTCATCACTTAGTGAGAAATTCGTATTACAGAAAATTACGGTTGAACTGTTTATTCACCGGTCACACTTCCTTTTTCAGCATTCTGTACCCTGTACAATATAGTTTAAATAGTGATACGTCAGGAGGCGGTCTAATTCGGTAGTTTAGTTTTCTTATAATCGGCAAATAAATGGAGCCGCCATCGCCAGTACCTTTAAAACCTGTAGTAGTTGTACTTATATCTACTCGAGTGCTAGCTGCTGGCTTCTGAGATTCGTTTTTATGGCTTGCGTAAAATAAGAAATATATTTGAAACACGGATACTCTTATAAAATTTTATTGCGTTATTTCTCCGCGGCGATAACTTTCTTTAAATTTGACACGTGCCTCTGGAGTACTATAATAGAGAGGTTTTATGTATATAATATCGATGGAGTAGACGTAAAATTTTCTTACCAGAGAACAGACTAATTCAAATACTATTACAAATATTTTCTAAACTCTTTCTGAATTATTTTAGATATTCCTTGCACGAAGGAAATCTTATGTAATTACAAGCGTGAAAAGTAAAATTTTCGTTAAGATCATATTAAATGAGTTACTTTAGGTGTAAATTAAAAATCTTTAATTAAAATTTAGAAATCCGAACCATCAAACCTGACACGTTATCTTCAGTAACAAAAGGAGGGCTTACTGATAATTAATACGTCCTTAATACATAATAATATATAACCAGAATTTATATGAGTATAAAGGTAGATCAAATATTTAATTTACGTAGTTAAGTTTGTTAGTCATAGAATCAATTTAAATTAAATCTCTAGTGCTGAAAATATTGGATGAACTTGGGTGGAGGGGAACAGCCTTAAAAATATTCAAAGATTTCCTTAGTAACAGAAAACAATGATGCGAAATCAATAATATCAGAAGTAATTAAACAGCAATTGAGTATGACGCACAGCATTTTTTTAAACTCAATATAAATGGTATGTAAAAAATTATCTATAAAGACTTTTCGATATATCGATTATTCGCGATTGAAAACCTTAAAAATGCATATTTTTGGATGGTTTTTCGCGGATACCTCGAATACTTCAAGTTCACTCAAAAAAGTTGTATTGACCAAAAATGAGGAGGTAAAAGCCAAAGAGACTGTTTCTTTATTAATGCGCTAGGTCCAAAATAAAGGGAGTTATGGCTCGTTGAGGAAACTTTTTTTTTTAACTTTGTTCGTTGTAAAGTATTCTACGTTAAATAACGGAAAACTTTACTGTTACTGTTTACTGTAACGGAAAACTTTAAAATGATATGATTACTGATATCAAGCGAAGTGCGATGCAAAAACGATTGGCCGGTCAAATTTGTGATCAAAAAATTTGCGCAAAACTCCAGCCCCATGAATAAATTATCTGTGGGAGTCCTCTTCTAGCGATAAATCAAGTGTTTATTTTTATTTTAAAAAGCTATCAATTCCAATTTAATAATTTTAGATTTAAAATAAGCATAACTCAAGCAGCACGGATTGTGAAACAAAAAGAAAGCATTCGTAGGCCATGGCATTCAGTTAAAGATTTGTACCAGGAAACCTCAAAACCAAAAAGTGAAGCACATCACAGATTGATAAGATTTGTTTCTTCTGGTTCGCTCGTTCCAGGAGCCAGAATATTTTTATATTAGGGCCGCTAATAAAAACCAAGGCCAAAGAAGTAGCTAACAACTTGAAGTATGATAAGATTGGTGCATCCGATGGATGGCTACAAAAATGAAGGAGGATGCATAACATTAGCTTTAGGTGCATCTCAGGTGAGTCAGCAGTTGTTAGTCAAGAAGATGTGGACCAATTTACGCAAGAGTTGCCAACAATGCTATTGGGATACAAACAAGAAGACATCTATAATGTCGATGAAAGTGGCTTGTATTTTAGAGAGCTTAGCTTTGACAGAGAAGACTTTGACATTTAAAGCCGAAAAATGAGTAGGGGGCAAAATGCCAAAAGAAAGATTGACCATTCTGTTCTGTGCCAACATGCTTGGCGAAAAAGAAAAACTTTTGCTGATAGGATAAGCTGCTCCACCATGGGCTTTGAAAAATATGCCGCTTAACAGTTTGCCTGTCACATGGACTTCCAAGAAAAAATCCAGGACTATAATGAGTGAATGGCTTCTGGATAATGCAAAGAATGGCATTTCACACGAAAAATTTTGCTTATCCTGGACAATGCTGGGTCACCCTAGAATACTACTAAGGTTAAAAAATATTAAAATCATTTTTCGACCCCCCTAACACCACATCTATCAGGGACCAGAGCATATTTTTGTCAGGGAACAGAGTTATTTATTTTATTGAAGACTAAGTATTGCACAACAAAATGTATAAATTGCAAACGTCTGCAATAAATACAAACGAATCTGGAATTGGTAGCAATAAAATATTATTAGCTCCAGTTGGCCGCAAGAAACATTTTTTTCGTAGAAAAATGGCGACTATTGGTTGTCATTAGTTCAGTTTCGACAAATATCAAATTTTAAAAATACAACGGGAATACACGATTTTGAAATCGGAATTAAAAAAAAACCTCTTATTTATTTGCACATGGTATTACAAGTATCAAAGAAGATTTTGAGCTTTTTAGCTGTGCCCTATGGTAATTTCACAAGTGAGAACATCATATTTAGAAATACACTTTTTTTCAGAAACGGTAATTTCAAGCAACACTAAAAGTAACAAACAATAAAACGCACCAAAAAAACTGCTTTTCATATAGCAGGAATCTATATTTTTGCAATATATCAAATTTGTAAGTTCCATTAAAAAAAGATTTAAAAATTGTAAAAATGTGATTTTTAACGGATTTTTCTCTTTTTCCCTATGGTTTATAGACTACCCTATAACTTATTATATATAAATTTGAAGATAATATATACATAGTTAATATATACTGGTATATTACCTACAACTTTCTCATTAAACTTTGTCCGAATCGAGCTCAATTATTTTTTAATTTGCGAAAACCCGCGAATTTTTTTTGGTTGATCGACATTACAATTTAAATAAATGAAACGCTATCTTCCGTAGATTGTTTTTTTTTCTATATGGCCACATATTTTTATCTATCCTGTTAACAATTATTGCAAGGGGTTGTGTAGATTGAATGGATTATTATTGACTAGCAGCGCATCCACCAAATTATAGAGTTGCATTTTAAATTTAAATTATTGCTAAATTTAAATGCGCAGATGTGCAATATAGCAGGAGTATATCAGTATCTACTTCTGGCTGAGACAAAATTAGATGTCTAGGATATCCTAGTTCTACGAATTAGTTTCCCAATATCCGTGTAAGCATTGCATATATGTACGAGTAAGCAGAATGAGATTTTCATAAACAGTGTTCGTGATATCCAGATTTGTGGATTCCGAAGCAGTTCAATTCATGTCTTCCTTAGATTGTCTTTTATAACATGACCATATTTTTGGAAGGGCTTGTGGAGATTAATTATTGGACTATTAGTTAACCTCGGCGCATTCACCAAATTATAGATTTGCATTTTAAATTTAAATTATTCCTAAATTTAAATATGACCTAGATTATTATCTACTGCCGTCAGCTAATTAACATAAATTAACATTATGTACATTAGCTGACGAGAATCTATATTTTGCCAAATATCACATTTGCAAGATGGTTTAAAAAAAGTAAAACATTTAAAAATCGTGATTTTTTTACGGGTTTTCCCCTTTTTACCTATGGTTTGTACGGTATCCTATAACTTATTACAAATCATTCGAAAGATAATTTTAAATGTAACAACTTCCTCATTTAACTACTTCCGGTTCAGCTACAGTAATTTTTTTATTGGCGAAAAGCCGCTTTAAATACGCTTTTTAAAATACGTGATTTTAACGGGTTTTTCCAGTTAAATCTGTGGTTGATTGCATAACCTATAACTTATTATTATACTTCAATCGAAAAATAATTTTAAAACCTATAACTTTCTTATTTTGCCTTTTCCGATTCGATCTCAATTATTTTTTATTGGCGAAAAAATTTTTTATTTTTTACTTTTAAATTTTTTTAGGTCTTAGTTGGCGTTAGGAATGTTGATAAATAAAATAGCAGCTTCCTTAGATTGTCTTTTCCTACATGACCACATTTTTTGTATATTATTAACAATTTTTGCAAGAGCTTGTGTATGTTGATTGGGCTATTAGTTACCATCGGCGCCTTCGCCAAATTATAGATTTGCATTTTAAATTCCCTGGAGAGTTCCTAAAAGTTAGTCCATTTTAAAGTTCACCTTATCGGTAGAGCGCAGAGATTCCGAGGTATGAGCGAAAAACTGAAAAACAGTAGGTACGTAGAAAGTATTCTCCGTACTCCCATGCACCCCACTCACCTCCTAGGAGTATGGTTATAATTAGTGCAAAGTTCCAACGTCAGAAATTGTGTTTTTTCCATTTCCCACTATTTACGCCACTTTTGAGCATTTATTAACTGGGCAGTTTGGTATCTATTGATTATTTTTGTAAATTTGAATTTCCTTAAATGTGGCCTGTTAGAAATTAATTGCTTAACAAACGTCAAATTGCTTTGGTCAATGATGGCCCAATTTGTGTTACTGTTGCCTCTACAAGAAAATATTATAAACTAGTTTCTCGGGATGTTCGCTATCGTGTTTTATATAGGTCTACCAAAAATAACATGGAATGGTTGGCTCAACATTTCCTAGGAGACGAGTTTGAAAGAAGAGGTGGTGCTACAACAACTATTGAGAAAATGAGAATTTTTCCCCATCGATTCCATCGGCGACCCGAGATTTAAGCATAGGCGATAACATTGAAGTATACCAAACAACAGTATGTTAACAGTTACAATGGTAATGGACGCTATTGTATGAAAATGTATGGATACGTTTCCATCAACTGCAGAAACACTGCATTAAGATAAATATATGACGAGGAACAACTTTCCTTCTGCTTTAGGTGCGATTGATTGCACTCATATTCCTATTATCATAGCAGCAGTTAACGTTCAGGCAGCGTGCAACATCTGACAGGACTTTACCGTATCCATACTTCATACGTATCGATACTTTAAGTATCGATACGTCTTGACCGAGTGGTATATTTCTTATACCTAAATGGGCATACGCAAGGTCAAACACTTCTGAAAAGGCAAGTATGCGAGCAAGTATGATACTGCAATTTGCGTACAAACCTTCGCCTAGAGTGACCATACTGACTACATATAGGTATATTAAAATTTTGCGCCACTTAAAACGCCACTGAATAATAAAGTTTATATTTAATTAGCCCCTAATTGCAATATGCATCTTCTATAATACATTTTTTGGTCTCGAAGATGTGTGGCTGATCCATAAATATTGTGTGGGCATTTTGAATAAAATACGCTCATTTAATTTTGACTCCTTGCAAAAGAATGAAACAAGTCTTCAAGAAATAAAGGATTTTGTGCAATAATGTGCAACAGTCCGTACGATAAATTGCCAGCTGAAATTGAGATTCTTTGGATGTCTTCTGCAAATACCACATGACGAATTACAAAGACGCATTTTCAGGGGAAGTATTTGAAGTAAATATTTATAAATATTAGGTACATGTATAAAAAATAATATGTAATCTTCATTGAAATACATTTAGTTGTTCATAGCAGTTGGTATTATCAGGCATTATAGTTGACATATTTATGTTATAATGTACAAAATTAATAGTTATAGTTCCAAGTATTGGTAAACATATAGCTAGCTCACTATTATTTGTGTTGTGTGGGTTACGGCTTTAAGCACTATACAAAGCTGGGATATTCACATATTATGCTCTGATGTACGATATACTTCAGAGAATACACACATTGCACAAAGCATGGAAAAAGTTTCCCCAACAATTTAAAACTATTCTACAGTCTCGTGTTTTATTTATGTCTCTTTGTGTTAAAGATGGAGTTATTTGACCTATTAAATGATAAGCAGTTTCTCTGTGCATCTTACAAGTTTGTTGAAGTAATCCCTCTGGAATGGCTGAGAGATCAGATGCTTTCCTTAATTGCCTTTTTAGTGTGCGGTGCCTTTGCCTTCAATGGATTCGCTGCAGCTGGAATAAAACACGATTTTAGCCATTGTGATGGAAATATTATATATTTTATGTTATCATGCAATATACGATTCAGATTAATCTACAACGTACGAGGGTCGTTTTAAAAACTAAGTTTCTCTTTTTCGTTAAAAATCGAGAAACACCAAAGAAAATATAAAAATTATAATCCCCTTAAACGTCAATATATTGTACCCTTTTGACCATCTTCTTAATCCAGTATCACGCTACTTTCAGGCTATACTGATTAACCATCTTTCCACTACTAGTTTCACTTCATCTTCATTTGTTAAACGTCTGCTTCCGCAATAATTGTTAAATGTCTGCCATCAGCTTCGGGAAAAGAGGAACATCGCCCATGTATGGTCAGGTGAATACGGACTGCTTAAGCATGTTTTAGTATTGCAATGAGCGTGTGGGCGAAGATTATCGTGACACAAAAAACTGATTTCAGCAACTTTTTCCTCCTCTTATTTTGAATCGCCCTTCTGAGGTTTTGCAATAGGTACCTCACAATAGCGAGCAACTGTGATCGTGGTCCCACGATGTAGGTAATCAATGACCATTACTCATTTGGAATCTCAAAAGACATCCATGACCTTGTCGGCGCATTCCAAAAACTCCCACACCAAAAGCTGGTGTTGGCTGGTGTTTCCCCTTCCACATCAACTTTACTTTTGGATTCGGGGGTCCAGTAATGAATCCATGTTTCCAAGCCTCCATCATCCTCAAAAATTTGAAATTCGGACACCCATTTTATCAGATCATAAAATATAAAATCCGGATCCGGATAAATAATAAAAAAGGTCCGGATAAATAATAAAAAAATACCCTGCTTTGCAAAAATGCATATTATATATTTGCATAAAATATATTTTGTAGTTTTTATATAGTTTTAATTGCTTTTCTGAATTTTCACAGAATATGTTTTATTTTTTATTGAGTACATTTTATTTCTTAAAACTTTCATTGGTATTACGATATTGTTTTACTGATATATAAAAATAATTGAATATCCAATAATCTGAACAAATAGATAATTCGGGACACCCCATTAAAGATGTTATCCCCATTAAGGATGTTATATTGAATTACTAACGAAAACAGTAGTGATTGATTGCTGCGAAACAAAATATGAGGCAATATAATTTTTTTGCGACATCTACATATTTGCGAGTCTCTTGTGAAAGTAACGTCACTGGTTAAAATGCGTACAATCCAATTTCATTGATTTATTGCCTCGAGAATGAGACAATTTGTTTAAAACTCCCTTTGTATGTGGAAAGAGATCTAGAAAAAATATATATATTTGAAATTTGCAAGCACTCTTTTGTGTATGTCCCGGAGGAATTGTGACGCCGTTGATTTCTTTACAGAATCCGGCTTTCATATTATTTACAATTCTAAATTTCAAATATAACATGTTACAAGCGAAAGTGATTTTCAATCAACCATGAATAAAATACCTACATCCGAGATATGTCTCTGGCGAGACAAAATAAAGAATATTTTTTCCCAGTTAATATATGTATATGCATTATATATATATATATATATATATATATATATATATATATATATATATATATATATATATATATATATATATATATATATATATATATTTTGCGAAAAGTAATCTTGGGTTTGTAGCATTTCATTACATAGAAATAAGCAAATAGACGAATAAGAAGGAAAACACACTTACCAGCAGTGCTATATCTGGACATACATACGGAAACGAACCACTATACATACCTATAGTTTATATATATATATATATATATATATATATATATATATATATATATATATATATATATATATATATATATATATATATATATATATTGTATATATATATATATATATATATATATATATATATATATATATATATATATATATATATATATATATATATATATATATATATATATATATATATATATATATATATATATATGTTTCCGTATGTATGTCCAGATATAGCACTGGTAAGTGTGTTTTTCTTCTTATTCGTCTATTTGCTTATTTCTATGTAATGAAATGCTACAAACCCAAGATTACTTTTCACAAAACAAATATGAATAGCAAAGAATTTCAAAGCTAATATATATATATATATATATATATATATATATATATATATATATATATATATATATATATATATATATATATATATATATATATATATATATATATCTATATATATATATATATATATATATATATATATATATATATATATATATATATATATATATATATATATATATATATCTAGAAACGAATCACTTAGAAGTTGTACAAGTTCATTCACCTTCATTGAGGATCTTCAGAGTGATGTACGATTTGTTTTATTGATCATTTATGCTTGAATTTAAAATATTAATACTTCATCACTTTCAGTGACATTTTGTGACATTAATTTCGACGGAACTGAAATTCCCAGAAAACACAAACCTATTCTGCTATTTATATTTGCTCTATTTGAACATATTATACATATATAAAAGCATTAGATTAGGCATACAGTTATCCAGAAGATGATAAACTTTAAAATGCATAAAAAATCTATTCTTGTAGAATCTATTAAAACAACTACTTTTCCTATCTATATGCGAGAAAATATTGAATTACATATACAATAGAATTCTGAAGCATTTAAAGAGAAACGTGGTATAGTTGACTCTCGAATTGTCAGATCAATTTTTTTCAGGAATGTCACCCGTTAGACATTCTTGAAAAAAAATTAATCTGACAATTCGAGAGTCAACTATACCAACCCACACATTTACGCCAAATCTCTCTATGTTAGTTTTCAACTGACGGTAACTAGTGTTTTCCTGTTAAATATACCATTGTTGGCAAACCTGGTTTCATTTGAATACATGATTGAAAATTCCAAATCGTTGTTGTTATTACTGTTACGCATAAACCGATTACCGTACTCCAGTCTTCGGTCCAAATCTCCGACATACAAATGTTGGTGTATTTGGTATTTGGACAAGCGAAGTGTTTTTTACGATACGCGCCTAGCTGATTCGTGACTAATATCTAGTTCTCGCGGATTTCCCTTGTGGATGCTGTGGGATTCAGATTCACGAATGCTAAAACGTTAACATCCACCGCCTCACTGACAATAAACTATCTTCATCAGTAAACGTCTTATTGCCCATGAGGCTCTTCACACATATTTCTATTTAAGAAAAATATGTATTGCCTCGATCGATGGTAACGTCGAATAGAATATTCTTCTTAATAGACACGTTCGGCTTCTGTAGTATTTTTGCCACATTATCCATAAATTATTAAAATATCGCCTTGCTCACTTCTTAAAGCAGAGGTAGATTTTACCGATTAGAGATTTTAAAATAAAATAATATTTTATAAATCAAACGCGACAGGTATGTTGATAATAACGGCCAAACTGACAAGAAATACTATTTATTGTTTGTTATTAATGTTTTGTTTTTTTTTAAATTTTATTAATATTCTAGATATGTAAGAATTATTAATTTTTCAAATACAAATACAAATTATGATTATTGTAGTAGAATTAATATAGATTATATCTTAAAGATATTAAATATTATATATTTATTATTTATCAATTGAAAGTAGAACGGCAACTAAATGAAAGACAAAATAGCATCAAAACATCCGAGCTGAGCAGATATTTATAAAAGATGCAATTGTATTAAAATATAATAATATAATTAACACTGAAATGTAAGGAAACAATGTAAAAAGTTATAAAATAATCTATTATCTATATATAATAAGTGTATAGTTCCTGATGATAGTAAATATACTAAAACGTAGATAGGAGAATAAAATTATTTTTAATATTATTTAATAGTACCTACCTCTAACCAGAAGAACATACTTTGAAATACAATAATGTATTTTCATAATAAAACTATTCCGTACTATAATTATAGGCAAATTGTATGACATGATTTGCGGTATTCAATAGATTTGTGTATTTATAATCACCACAATTATAAAATAAAGATAATATGTATCTAGTATATGTGAGAAACTAATTATAATTATTGAAAAATAAATTACATCATTCAATAGTGTGATCAGCACTTACTATGACAATTGTTCAGCATCAAATTGTTAATAATAAACCAGGCCGAACCGAATATGTCTAATAAGCATATCTCATAATTTATTACAAATATAGGGAGTCGTAACTCTTTCCATATGGGGGAGAAAAGCAGAGGCGATATTGTGCACATCTGCGTCAGAAATTCTAACCATGAATCTTTCTCATGCAAATTAGGGAGCAGCGTTAGAAAAATTGAAAATTGTTACGGACGTGATTTTATATTTTTTGTTAATATAATCATAATGTTCCAATTCATATGCATTCACCCATTCATACCATAAATGTTATTTTTGCTGCGGTGCCGGTGCTTACCGTCACAAAAAAGAAAGCCATTATACTTTTTCAGATGAGTTCCTATATATTCAGCCAGTCTCGTTGCCAGTTTATCTAATATCTTGTACTGTAATGTAATAATTAGGGTAACTATATGGGTTGTGATGAAGAAGTGGTCGCAAATTCTGGATCATAATATGTTTATAATGATATTGCTACCAAACGTAAACTACAATAATATAATAAATGAAGGTAATTTTTTTATTGCACGGATTCAACTGTCGACAGCAGCCAACAAAATAGCCTTTATATAGAAATTGAGGTGGAAGAGATTTATGAGTTATGTTAATTGGCTCGATTTATTGTTCCTTCTTTCTGATCCTTCTCGAGTCAATTTTATCGAGTACTTTACGCTACTCAATTTCTGTATCTAAGGGATGGGGGCAGAATTGCTATTAGTTCCTCTTATGCCAGCATGCGCTTTTTAGTTCCCCTATTAACTGCTGCGCCTTAATAGCAGAGTCGCAAACTTATTAGCAGAGACACCAAACTTTCTTAAAGACGTAAACCTGTTTTAGTTCACCACTCAGTTCCTCTTTATGTCATCATGCATTTTTAGTTCTTCTATTGACCGCTACCTATGCCTTAATAGCCGAGTCGCAAACTTATTAGCAGATACGCAAATCTTCTTAGCCGAGACGTACAACTTTTATAGTTTCCGTTCACACGCCCTTAGTTCCTTTTTATGCCGCGATGCGCTTTTAGCTCCCCAATTAACCGCTATGCGATAATAGCCGAGTAACGAACTTATTAGTAGAGATGCAAATCTTCTTAGCCGAGACGTAAACCTTTTCTAGTTACCTTTTCACACGCTAACTAGTAGCGCCCTTTGTTCCTCTTTATGCGTCCAAGTGACGCTGCTAAGTGCCATTGGATATAGCAGAGAAATTACAGCAATTGGCGGCCATTCTGTTCCCACGCCAAGTTTAAATAGTGAAAGTGAAAGGTACATGGATAATGTATAAAGATAAACAAATCTAGAAAAGCTTTCTAAAAGACATTTTAATAAAGCAAAGTTAACCGTAATAATTTTCTGCCATCACTTCGATTTAACTGGCTTTCCGAAAAATGAAGCTGAAATTAAAATGTGTAAGTTGAGCAAATAACGAAAAGTTCGAAAACGGATTAATCTCACACATCATAGAGCAATAATTTAAATCAAATCTGCCGATAAGACTCATCCTTAACTCCCGTGGTTCTACATTTCAAATGCCTACAAAATTTTGGTTTAAGGTACATTTATAAATAACAAACTCTGAATGTTTGGCCATGGAAACCTGTTGGCAATCAAAGTAATTTTACAGTTACTAACATGCTAATCTAACACAGCAACTAGCCATTTCGTTAACAATATTGTCAAAATTGACAGAACAGTTAATTCAATTGAGCTCCGCTTAAAAATATCCACAGGCAAATAATTAACAATATTTCTTGTAGCGTCAACACTACACTTCCTCCTTGGTTAGCAACATAGTATTAGATTTAAGATCGATTGAGACTATGGCGATATAATGGGACATAGTAATTTGTTGTAAATACTATGGGTTATCAACTTTATTAGTGTCTTCTCGCGTCTTCCTCTGATACCTTCATAGGTATGTATGGTTAATTGCTGAGGTATTATAAGAAGGCCATCTAGGATATGTTTTGAAAGAATAATTAATTTCGAAAATAATATTATGAAGAAAATAATAAAATATCTAGTTAATTATTTTCTGTGTGTTATCTATCAAAAAAATTATTTTTTATTGGTACAATCATAGCATTCTTGTCAATTTTCTTACTAATTTCAGCGACTGATGATCTAAATCGTTTTTGATTAATTTTTACAGTTTTCATATTTGACAGACGTCAAATGTCAAATCAAGTGTCAAATGTCAAATCATACATTGTCTGTCATTAAAAACAAAATACTTCAAATTATTCTCGTGGCAATATGGTAGATTATTTCCACTATCTATAATAATATATCTATTATCCAGAACGTGCCATAAATGGCTTTTTTGCTATTTTCTATTGATATTCAGAAACGTAAAAAAATAATCAATGACATGTCTTTACCTAATATATTTACTCCTCTGTTATTTCATCGAGAATTGTTTGGTTATAATAAGCAGCAGGAAATTGTTTGGTTATACTAGACTTCTAGATTTTTGGACAGGAATTATAATTATTTCAACAGCTCGAGCTGCTCCAGTATTGGGAAATATATAAATGAGTTAAATAAACATAGTCATTCTTGAATGAAGGAAAGAAATTGGTGAACATAAATGTCAAAATCTAGCTGATAGCAGTAAGAGCATGATTTGTTTATGAGGTTATTGAACACCAATTAATTTTCTAATGACATTATAGACCGGGAGATGATGACAATTGAAGGTCTCCGATTTCATACAGCATGCCTTTTGGAGGAATAAAAGTATATCCACTGGATATACCAAAAGGTATATCCAGTGACAACAAATAACAGCGGGTACTAACCCGTTAGACCCTTTCTAATCATATGGAATTTTTATTGCATTTTTTAAAATATTTTTTATATTTTTAATATCTATATAGGTAAATACATTTTACGACATAAACGCATTACTTTCATCGACATGCAGAATGAAAACGCAATTTTTTGCAGAAGCGAAAATGCGAAGTTCTTGTGACCGGTAGAGCCTTTTAGAACCCTGCAAGTAGCACGAGTATAATTATTATGACTAAATTTGTTTTAACTTTAAACTTTTGGTAAAAAGCAAGCATTTTAATATCGGAGAAAAACAAAAGTTGGGTGCAAGTGGAAATTCGATGTTCACTTGCCAAGGTTATGGCTTTGTTATGTGACAGAATATGTATATTTTATTATTATATTATAATAATAGGATTTATTTACTTTTTACTTCGCCGTAGTATGATGTGGTGAGTGAGATTATTATTAGATCTCTCAACTAAAAATATAAGTCAGTTCCGTTAACGAAACATTATTTATGAATAGACTAATTGCTACTTTCTACGACATTTTATTCCCCTGTCATTGTCTATATTCTAGATTCTAGAGCCATAATGAACTTACTTAGTATCTATGCAGCATCGTTGATGAAACTATACATACTTAAATTAGGCAAAATTTGTCCTTAATTAATTAGATCTCGCTATGCAGGTCTTACCAGGACTACTTCCGCGACTAACTGTAATACTAATATATCCTAATTAAGTAGTATTCATGAAGTTTGTGAAATCTAATGAAAGATTTTGTTATGATAATTTTGAAATGTACAGAGTTAGTTAGATATTTACTCGGGCAAGTACACAACTTCAATTCAATTAGTGCCAATCTGAAACTTTATTAAGTGGTTCATATAAACTGGAAGATACAACGTATCACGCGTCCAAATTAAATACTAGGAGTGTGTACAGAACCGCCACGGCGGTTCTTTTAAATACGTATGCAACCGCCGATGCAACCTACACAATCTAAAAATATTCTTGTAAGAACAACTAATCCTCGTTCGGGCACCTCAATAAAGGACAAGTTGCAGCGTTTCCAAGTAGAAGCTGATGATAAACGCCGCATATCTGCACATGCAAGTATGCGGCGTTTACTTTCTATACCAGTGAAAAGTACATGAAATTCTCTATAGCGAATGTGAGTATTTATGACCAGACCAAGTAACTTGGACCATAGATCAGAGAACCATATGGTTGATGAATATGGGAAATATTGATGTACCGATAAGACAGGGTTTAGTACCAGGTGCCCGAGAGCGACGCACAAATTTTTTCAACAAGATGGTGCACCGCACCATTCTTTAAATCTACTTACCGAACTTGTTGAAAATCTTTTAATAGCTTCACGTGGACCCATTTTATGTTACCCACGTTTGCCAGGCATTATCCCCATTGTTTTCTATTTTTGGGGGGTTTAAAAAATAAATTTATAATAATAGGGAAAATATCAATAAAATTTAAAAATTAACGGGCGAACAAATGCACTGCAAATTTTGTCACAAATCCCATTCACTGTTAAATATTGGGATGGAATTTGAATCAGGTTTAACTTCAAAATTCTACATGAACGAACAATCTTACAAAATTTCATATTTTTCTCCTTAGCATCGTTTGGCTGCAGAAACTCCTTAACAGCATAGACATATTTTCCTTTAGTTGTTCCAAAGAATGTTTAAAGCGCTGTGTTAGTAATATTGATGCAAGTATTTATTTTATTATTTATTGAATTAGTGCTCTACGGGAGACAATAATTGAGAAGGTTGCTTAAATTTATATATTTTATATTACACCGTGGGCTTAATATTCTTATATTTGGATATCAAATGTAGGCAGTTCTGACAAATACATATTTTGAAATGTAAAGTAGAGAAGTAGAGAGTTTTATATTTTAATTTTATTTTCTTAATTGATATTATTTGATATTGGTTTATAGATACTTCCTGGTTATTTTCTTACAGTCATGAAGACTGTCCTCTAAATGAGCGGCAGTTCTTACGAACAATCATTTTAAAATATATTTGTTTTATATGTAAATGTGGATAGAAACACTTGTACCTTTCTTATCACTATTAAATTTTGATTTTTATAAAAATATTAGAGCATGAAAATTACTCACCTCAAAGGGGGTTCAAAATAAGCTGAATCGTTTAAATTTGTTTTATTAGAATTTTGATCTTAATTTAAACTCAAAAATCAATTATTATTAAAGTGAAAATTTTCTCAAATATCTTAAAATATAGGGCATACAGATTTTAAATGAAGTTAGCATTCAAGAAGAAACATATTAGTTCTCATGGACATTTTATTAAATAGAAATATTATGGTGTATAAACTTTTAGAATCCTTAATCTAGCCTGCTCTATTCTAATATAGCTTAAAGTTAAAGAACATGGGATATAAAATCATTCTACATATAATATTTCTTATGTAGATTTTATTTGGAAAGTTAGTTTAAAGCGGCGTATTAGCATTGGTATTTTGTTACCGTTATATTATGTTAATCCATCACTTGAAATTTTGCGCACTACTGCACTGCAAATTGTAGACCTCT
>CAXKVY010003066.1:0-18536 GCA_964058915.1 Tetropium fuscum
TCCATCGTTCCATCGCAAGCGGATTCCACCAAATTGAAATGGAACCCGAGGATATCGCGAAAACAGATTTTAATGTTGAGAACGGGCATTACGAGTACGTGAGAATGCCTTTTGGCTTGAAAAACGCGCCTGCCACGTTCCAACGTGTAATGGATAATATTCTTCGGGGTCTTCAAAACGAAATATGTTTAGTTTACCTTGACGATATTATTATTTATTCCACTTCTTTGCAAGAACACCTAGTAAATTTAACGAAAGTATTTGAACGCCTCCGAACAACTAATTTTAAAATCCAGCTTGACAAATCCGAGTTTTTGAAAAAAGAAGTAGCATACTTAGGTCATATCGTGACGCCAGAAGGTGTTAAACCTAATCCGGACAAAATTGCCGCTATTAAAAAATACCCATTGCCGAAAACGCCCAAGGAAATTAAAAGCTTCCTCGGTTTATTAGGCTATTACCGTAAATTTATCAAAGATTTTGCGCACATTACAAAACCTTTAACAGTTTGCTTGAAAAAAGACGCTAAAATCGAACATACCGCGGAATTTGTCAAATCTTTTGAACATTGTAAAAATATCTTAACTAATGAACCCCTACTTCAATACCCCGACTTCTCGAAAGAATTTATTTTAACAACAGACGCGAGTAACTTTGCCATAGGAGCCGTTCTATCCCAAGGACCTATCGGTAAAGACAAACCAATCGCTTACGCCTCTAGAACGCTCAATGACTCCGAAATTAATTACAGTACCATAGAGAAGGAGCTTTTGAGTGCCGTGAACTTTATCCGGTATTTTCGTCCTGATCTGTACGGGAGACGCTTTAAAATCGTAACCGATCATAAACCTCTAAAATGGTTAATGTCGCTAAAAGACCCAAACTCAAGATTAGTAAGATGGCGACTCAAACTTGAGGAATACGATTACGAGGTTGTGTACAAGAAAGGAACATCTAATACCAACGCCGATGCCCTTTCACGCATCGAAATACATACAAAAGAGTTTTTCAATTATATGGAAGACTTTAACAAATCTCTGATGTCTACAAACAATAATCAAGAAAAGGAAAACGACAATACCTCAATAATAGCGAATATTGGCGAACATCCTGTATTAGAAGATGTTAACGAAAACATAGCAGGACCTTCAACAGAAAGAAGAATTTCAGGAGACACAGAAGAGACAATATCTGCTGAAGAGCCAGAAGAAAGTGATACCGTACACACGAGTCATGAAAATCCCATCCAAGAGATGCCTTGCACAGAAAAGAACTTAAACACTTTCGACCATCAAATTAAAATTAAATTCGTGTTACATTCGCCCGCAAATCCCAAACTTCAATTTTTATTTCCTACCAAGAGACGACTTTTAGTACAATTATCAATTAGCAATTTAGAATATGATACAATAGATCTTTTCAAAAATCATCTTGATCCAAAATTTACTTATGCTATATACTTCGAAGACGAGAATTACGTACCTAAAATATGTGAAATTTTACGTCGAACGTTCAAAAATAATTCTTATAAATTATTGAAATGTACCAAAATATTAGAAGATATCACTGATAAAGATAAGCAAAAAGAACTTCTAGAAAATTATCATTGCGGTAAAACAAATCATCGCGGAATTCTAGAAACTGAGAGTCGTATTAAGCGATCATATTATTGGCCAGGTATAAAAAATGATATAACTGAATTTATTAATAATTGCGAAATTTGTCAGTCGAATAAATATGACAGAAATCCCCCTAACCAAAAACTAATGATAACACCCACTCCGAATAAACCTTTCGAAATAATTCACGCGGATATTTTTCAAGCTCAAGGACAAAAATTCCTAACATTAATCGACACCTTTTCAAAATACGCCCAAGCTTATCCGTTAATGAGTATGACCGGTATAGAAATAGTAAGAGCTTTGATAACATTTATGACACATCATGGTTTACCAAATCTAATAATCATGGATAGAGGCACGGAACTAAAAAATAGTGTTACGGAAGAATTTTTCAAAACACACCAAATTAAAAGTCATTATATAACTGCTAATAACCCTCAATCCAATAAATCCATTGAAAGATTCCACTCAACTATAATCGAACACCTACGTGTATTAAGAGATAAAAATAATGGTAAAACCGATATTATTAATCACATGCCTTACGCAATATTAGGGTATAACAATTCTATACATTCTGTGACAAAACAGAAACCCATAGATATAATCAATGGTCTTTTAAATTCCAAAGATCCTTTTAATATTGATATTAATCAAACGTTACTCAATAACTACATCCAAGAACATCGCGACTTAACTAAGGAAATATATAAAAAATTAAATGAACTTCTAATTGAACAAAAGGAGCGAACAATCGACGCTCATAATAAAGACAGACATGATCCCCTGCCTTATAAACCCGACACCGTCGTATATAGGAAAAACACAACTAATGCTAGAAACAAATTAAACAAACGTTTCTCTAAAGAAAAAGTAATTGCGGATAAAGGAGTAAAAATTAAAACAAAGGACAGATATTTACACAAACAAAACATGAGACGACCAAAAACTAACAAAATACTATTTTTACAGGACTCTACTAATCCTCCTGATCCTGTCGATCGCACCGATCAAACCCCAGGAAATAACGATAACCAATCTTAATAAGAATCCTGGTATCCTACCCTATAAGTTAGGTTTAGCTAGAATTAAGTCTAATACTCATACTTTCATACACTATTTCGACTTGGAACCCATTCGAAATGAAATTAATGTCCTTAAGACACAATATAATAATGTAGACGATGCAATAAAAAACGGTTTAAGTCACCCATACTTTTTCGAACTGGATAATTTTAAAAGAGCTTTATTATATCAACTTAATCTTGCAGAACGTAAATTTAATTCTATAAGTCCAATCGGCAGAGTTAAAAGAGGTCTCATTGATGGATTAGGTACCATTATAAGGAGTATTTCAGGAAATCTAGATGCAAATGATGCTGCATATTATGATCAAGCAATTTCCAATCTACAAAATAACCAAAATAAAGTTGTACATCAATTAAATAAACAAATTTCATTAACTACAGAAATTATCGATAATTTTAATAAAACGGTAACTTTAATAAAGAATAACCAAGAAATTATAGCTTCAGGATTAAATGAAGTCCGTTCTGAATTAAACAAATTCATTTTCGAATTTAACGATTATCTACGAACGAGAAATATTTTAGATCAACTCAATCTAACACTGAGTTTAATCATACAACTGTTGTCCGATATTGAAAATGCGATAACTTTTGCTAGACTAGGAGTAGTCCACAGTAGTAGTTTAAAAATTGAGGAACTTGAATCAATTTTAGAGATGGTAGTTAAATATCATTCTGAGGAACAAATAATTTTTCCATATTCATCGAACCATACTTATAAATATTATAATCTATTAGAAACCGAAGCTTACTATTCAGGAACAAAAATTGTTTTCATAATTAATTTCCCAATTATATATCCATATACATTCCTATACTATCACTTGTATTCAATTCCTACCAAGAATTCTACAACAATCGTTCCCAAAAATACATATCTGATGATGGATGGAAATTTTTACCAATACTCATCGGTGCCATGTATCGAGTTACATCCCGACTACTATTGCCCCGACAACAAGCTAGCAAATGGAATAGAAAAAGAAGATTGTGTATTCGAACTTTTGCAATTAATCACGCATGCCCAAGGAAGATGCGAAGAGACCCCCATTCAATTGACAAACCACATTGTTCAGCAAATCGATGAAGCCCATTATATTGCTATATTTCCAAATCAAACAAAAATTAAAACCACATGTAGCCGAACCGATTTAATGACATTACAAGGAACCTACCTAATTACATTGCCACCCGGATGTCAATTCGAGACGAAAGAACAGACGTTTATCAACGAAGAAATCATCACCAATGGTCAACCTATGTTACTACCTGAAATCAGGATCCCTCATGTAACCGACAGCCCCAAGTTACAGAAAATCGTTATCGAAGATGTCCAGCTCGATAAAATCCATGAACTTCAAAAGAAACAACAACAAATTAAGTCAATCGAGTTATACCATGGAAATGCTTTCCATTTCAACTTTTGGACCATCGTAATTTACATTATATTAATAAGCATTGGATGCTATTACATTTATTCCTATATCCAGAAAAGGAGAAGGCCCATCCCAGGAGATCAACCTCAACAAGGACCTTCAGCATTTTTCACTCCCTGAAAATATGCCTCAATCTGGGGATGAAGGAGTTATAGAATGCAGCCCACAGACATTCTGCATAGTTAACAGGAAACGCACCCAGCTCATACTCTTATCATCATTTCTGCTTACACTGTAAAAGTTACTATTTTAATTTCACTTCTATTGTTAGCCATTCTGTACATAACCATTGCATTGTAAACTCATGCTAAATTAAAAGATTGTAATTTATCGAAAATTTATAATTTTTTAAAAAGTGAACCTGTCGGCGAGAACTTCTAAGTTATATATATATATATATATATATATATATATATATATATATATATATATATATATATATATATATATATATATATATATATATATATATATATATATATATATATATATATATATATATATATATATTGTGAACAGTAATCTTGGGTTTGTAGCATTTCAGTAGTATTTAAACCTCGTTCTTGAAATGCCCGATGAACTTGAGAGGAAACTTCTCTCGTTGGATGACGTCTATTAGGGAATCTGCGTGCATACTCCCTTGCGGCTGCTACTGCATTTTCTTCGCAAAAACCGTAAATTAAATGAATGTCTGCGTATTCTTGGTTACTGCACTTATTATTGTTTAATTGTGCCATAACAAATGTGCACATCATAAATAGCATCGCCAGAAGATGCCAATTATGTATTGGCATTAACAGTTTCTGTAAAAAAAACCTGTGAAATCTGTTAAATATTTAACAGATTTTAAAATTATGTGTAAAACGTGTAATGGTGTTATTTTTATGTTGGTTTCCAATACATTTGATTTAGACGATTTTTATTTTTTTAATCAAAAATGCTGCGTCATACAAAAAAAGCCAAGAGTACTTTTTGCTTTTAAATTGAATAAGGATTGACAGATATAATTTATTTTATTTTGAGATAAACCAGTGGCGTGTCTGTTTTTTCATTAAAAATATCGCAATCGGTACCCGTACGCACGCAACTGGTGGAAATAAAAATAATATTATTACATGAAAAAAATGAAACTAGATTACCTCTCTACACGTGCCAAATTTCATTTAAATATCTCCATTGGTTATAAAGATATTAATAAAATTCGAATTTTTTTCTTAAACTTTCACACCCTGTAACTTTGTAACGAAGCATTTCTCGCATATTGTTTATTATCCAAACTCACATTATTTGTCGATTATTTATCGATTCTGAAATGTATGCAGATAATGGACCACCGTGTGTATATAACCCTGGTGCCGAAATAGTGTGGTGATTCATCACCAGCATATGGACGGCTCAGGGAGATAAGGTGCGAAGGAAACGAAATTCCATAGGCGTATCATTTTAGAGGAGGCATTTTTGTACATTTTCTGTTCTCCTGCTCTCAAATTCGGTCGCTTACGATTGGAATTATTGGTAACTACTCGCATTCGTCGCTTCCATCGCATAAAAACACTAAACACTCGCGTATAACACAATATTATAATTAATTTATACCGCGAATCAACCATACATAAGACATAATTAAATGTCACTGTCGCGCCAAAACATACATGCATGAAACAGCGCGTGCGTCAATATATCCAAGGAAATCCCGCGTTTGACCAATGAAATTTAATTTAATTTATTATTTTATATTACATACTACAGAACATTTTAACGTTTGAACACAGAGTAAAAACGTCCAGTAGAAACACATTTTATACTGTTAAAATAATAAAGATTAAAATGGTAATTACAATTTAACTTTGAAACTTTACAACTAAAAATTTAATTTTAAATTGTATGTTCGTTTAAATTATGTTGTCTATTAACTGGAAAAACATTTAAAATAATAGTAATTTCAAAAGATAAGTTTCTGCGGAATGGAAAGTAGGCATACAGAGAAGGTATAAGTAATAAGAAAGTGTCACTGATATTAATTCGGCATTTCAAGTCTATTTCAATTGTAGTAAATTGAAATTGTTCACAGGTTCTAGGTCTTGCCCCGGAAAAACTCGTCTCCAACATTTAAGCACATGTAGTAAGATATCTTACAAGTAGACGCTAAAGTTTAAAGGATATATTTTAGTTTACCATTATGACTTTGGTCCGCGGTGACGTCACAGCCCCCCACTACGTTCGGCGAGGATATTCGCTCGTCCGGCAATCCTATTCCTATATACAATACTTGAGCACCACTATCAAGTAGTGTGGCTAGTGAACAGTGATTCTTTTCAGCTGGAAGTATATATGAAAGCACAAGAAATCGTCTTTAATTTTACACTATAACTTGCCAAAACTTAACTTTACATATTAAATATTTTCTTAACTGCTCATTCGAATTAATCTGCTCAGTCAAATCGCTGAAAAAACAAACAGGAGGGCATAAATTCCACTCATTTCGCTATATTTTGTTATATCTTTATAGAAACATTATGGTTACTTTTGATGAAAATTTTTAGGAGGAAAATCAGTATGGATAGGATGTACAAAAAATCGTGATATTTATTACGCATATTTAGGTACTGATGTATAAAATACATCGAACATTTCATTTGACTATTTACACTGCATGTATATGCATTTATGTAACGAAACGCTTCTACCTAGTCCCCAATTTTAAAAAATTGCATTACAATACAAACAATTATAGCGAAAAAAGTGGAATTTAGTGGACCTTCCTGTTTGTTTTTTCAGCGATTCGATAAAAAAAATCGTGTTTCTCGGAACGGAGTTCCGATATTCTTATTTGTTGCTCAGATATTCGAACGAAAAGATCATGAAATACGCGCAGCGCGAAAGTAGACGAAAGGCTATTTCGCCCAGAACGTACCGACGTTGCCAAATGTACTGGCAAATATTGACAGGGAATATAAAATTTGATTTTATCTACAGTGGACTAAATAAGAACGTATTATAAATATAAATTATAAAACGGATTTGCGTTAGGTAATGAAGTCCTTGTCCCACTAGTCGGATAAAAGATTAATTATCCCATTATTGTCATTGTAAAATGTCATAAGTTTGTGTTCTAAACTTTTAAAAATAATTAGAATTTATAGTATTTTTTTCGGCTCCCTCATGATTATATTTCAGTTTTCTCCAAAATTATTGATAGAAAATAAAAAGAATTATCTCTAAAGAATTACAAAAAATTGTTCACGCTCATTAATGATTGACTGAGTGGGATGACGGATGTCAAGTTTGTCTGAAAAATATTTCATGTTATAGGGCTAACATCCTAATCGAATAACGCACACTCGTATGTTAATAATGTCGTTAGCCTACTTGTTAAATAAATAACTATTATATTTCTTTGGTTCTTTTATCTTATTTCAACAAATAATAATCAAAGCAAATAATGCCTTTAGAAAAAAAAAATAGAATGGTTAAAATAAAACACAATTATATCAACAAATATTATTAGAAATTAATGAACAATTAAAAAAGTGATATACCTATCTATAACGGTGTACAATATGTATGTATAGTTCAACGACCGGCAACCCTGACCTACACAATGTTTTTCATTGGCGTAGACATTTTTTTTTACGGGGGTGAAAGTAGAAGGTGATCTAGGATGGTAAGTACCTACATAAAAATAAAGTCAATGAACAATAGGTACCTACTTACAAGGGGTTAAACTACTTACAGGGGGTTAAAGTAGTAGGTTTTTATATGTTTCAACACTACAGCTGATATTGAATGCAAGTTTCCACACCACTCATGAAGTATTGCTTTCAGCGCATTACCATTTTTCAGTGGGTGGTTTGCCAGTAGCCATATTTCCCACAAGAAACAAAAATAATATGTACAAAACAGCTAAGTAGCCGTGAAAAATAAACTTTAAAACGGAAAAATGAAATAAATATATACCTATTCCAAAATAGAGCAAAAAATTTTTAACAAAAAATGAAACAATAAAATAAATATATATTTCAAAACATTCTCAACAAAAAATAAAAACAATAAAATAAATATACCAAAATAATAACCAATATACTAAAATTCCAAAATAAAGCAAAAAATTCTCAACAAAAAATAAAAACAATAAGAGAAATAAAATAAATCACCTGTATCCAAAAACGCCGGCCGGCAAACCATTTCTCATATACTTCGGAATTCATTTCCTCGTGGTAGTCTCCGGTCTTAGATTGAAATATCAGTTCTCCATTACGCAAAAATCCACTATCACTTCCAATATGCGTTATGATTAAACGGCGACCTTTTCCAGACGGCATTTTTAAACCAGTTGTCCAGCCTTCAATCGCAGCTTGCCGTGCATTTTTCACTTTTCCATCCTGCCAGACTCTCTTCATAGTATGTCCTTCGTTGACCCACGTTTTGTCAGTGTAAAAAATTTTCCGCCCCTCGTTTCGAAACTTTTTTATTTTTCGAAGATAATCCATCCGCCAAGCAACTATTTCATATCTTTCTACGAGAATACTTTTTCTGTCTACTTTTCCATACTTAAAATTCATGTCTTACAAAATTTTTGCCAGACTACTCCTGCACATTTTAGGTATAATATCATTTTCACTTATACCTTGCAGCACCTTATCTAAAGTGGGCAATTCGTTATTTCTAAAGAAACCGTGGACCGTTCTACGTATCGCATTTTTTGCATCATCGTCCACTACAATCTTATTTCGACCGCTTTTTGGTTTCGGTGGCTGTACACTTCCATGTACCTTTTCTTCTCTTAAAAGTGTGTATATGCTTGCCTTTGATGCTTCTGTATAATCCGAACACATATCCACCAATTCATCCTTGTCGCGATGAGGGTGATCTCTCTGTATGCAGTAAAATACTCGTAAAATTATTCTTTTCTCACCTACCGATCGGTACTGCCTACGTTTTGGAATATTTTCCATCCTTCGCCGATATTATATTGTATCACAAATCACATTAAAACAGCACTATATATATATATATATATATATATATATATATATATATATATATATATATATATATATATATATATATATATATATATATATATACATACGCGAATATCTTAACCAACGCACATGTATATATATATATATATATATATATATATACATACGCGAATATCTTAACCAACGCACATGTATATATATATATATATATATATATATATATATATATATATATATATATATATATATATATATATATATATATATATATATATATATATATATATATATATATATATATATATATATATATATATATATATATATATATATATATATATATATATATATATATATATATATATATATATATATATATATATAGCTTTGAAATTCTTTGCTATTCATATTTATTTTGTGAAAAGTAATCTTGGGTTTGTAGCATTTCATTACATAGAAATAAGCAAATTCTTATTCGTCTATTTGCTTATTTCTATGTAATGAAATGCTACAAACCCAAGATTACTTTTCACAAAATATATATATATATATATATATATATATATATATATATATATATATATATATATATATATATATATATATATATATATATATATATATATATATATATATATATATATATATATATATACATACGCGAATATCTTAACCAACGCACTACACTATCGCGAATGACCGTTACAATTTACGTGCGTATAACCCATGGATATTATGTAAGAGAGGGGACATTTGCTACTCCGTTCACTAAACACAGACGGCGCGTCATTTCGATGTATACCTACATAGGTAGGTATATAAATAATATATTAGCAATACCCGCAAACCCGCCACTGTAAGAGATCCGAACGTCCGAGAGTCCATAGGGACTGTCAAACTAACACAGACGGCGCGTCATTCCAATAAGTTAAAAAGAGATATACCGCTTGAATATTCGTTATTGGAGAGATCGTGGATCGGCGTTTCCGCTTTTAACAATAAAAATAAATGTTTACGTGATTGTCATATTTAAAGTAGACGTACGTAAGTAGTAGAAGAATTACATGTGGCAACTGCGCGGTATCTTATATGGGGTCAGTTAACTATAAGTACATATTGAATGAAGTATAGCTATATCACATTTATTAATTTTACATAATTTTATTGGTGGGGAGGAGGTATACTAACTAGAATATTAAAAAAGGAATATAATTCACTTATTAACACGTTAACGACCACGTGAAGGTTTGAGCGATGTCGCGGGATTACGTGCCTCCGTAACATCTAACCTCACACGTAGTAAACCATAGACCACAAGTACACACGTCAATATTGAGTATATTTGGCAACGTCGGGCACGTTCTGGGCGAATTAGGCCTGATCCCCAAACGAGCGTTTACGCGGACGACGTTTTATAGATCCGCCAAATTCCACGGAGACCCTCTTCTTCATGTACTACTCTGTAAATGGGTGAACATTATCTAAAAACAACTGTTGCAGTTCGTAGTAACTGTCCTGAAATTAGAAAAATCTAAAGTAAAGTACATATAAATATTTTAAATATTATGGAGTCGCCAGGAAGAAAACGTTTAATGATGTTGTTGATGATACAAAATAAAATCAACAACTAATATGTTGTCTTACTTAAAATATGCCGAAAAGTTAAAATAAAACCAATTTTTCGGCGGAGTTGGCGTATTGACCTTGAACCGAAATCGCGCCCTGTGATTGGTTGGGAACATTTGCGTCTGCGTCTGCCAGTCCGCTGAGACGCTCGTTTGGGGATCAGGCCTGAAGCCTTTCGTCGAAAGTAGTACTCGTTTCTCCATGCCCGCTGCTCTCCCCCACTCTTCAACTATTCTCGCGTGCTCGGCCGTTTTTCGTGATATTCAGCTTTATCAGAGGCTCTATTTCTAACATGTTTCTCGGCGTAACATGTTTCACGCAAAATCAAGATGAACCATTTGAAGTATGAGACTTCTACTTTCGAAATCGTTTTGGTAAATTAAAATCGCACAATATCCGTCGCATTCAGGAATGAATAGCTGCTGGATGCTGGAAAATTGCATAGTAAAAAATTTAAATGGCCAGATTGAAAACTATGCATCGGACAGTGCCTGCTCTTCGCGCACATGAGGTTTATATTAATAAGTAGTACTGGCCGGAGAATCTACGCTACAACTCAAAATATGACCGAGTTATGAATTTTTGAAAAAACTTTTTTTTTCGATTTTGTCCGAAACTAACGGTCCGACTGAGTCGTTTGACCGCTCATTTTCTTCGTACCTATTTTTATTCTCTATTGATACCATCACGATTACCCTGATAGTTTTCATTTTATATGCAAAAAACAGCGATTTTTCGCCTGGAATTGTTAATAACAAAGTTGTTGGTTAAAATTTCGAGTGACAAACATGTCACTAGATTATATGGAGCTATTCTTCAAACAATGGCCCAGCCGGTTTTCCGCTAACGCTTTTGTCATGGAAAAATTGATCTAGCTTGGCCAGATTGAAATATCGCATTTACATATCGGCCGATACCTATATCGACCAAGAAGGCCGATATACCGATATCGGTCGGTCCCTATTCACAACTCTATTCGCCATACAGATTAATTAAAAAGGAAATTTAATATATTGGATACAGAGTCTTCTAAACTGGCGTAGTAGTGGAGCGGATCTAAGTTTGCAAACGGAAGTGACTTTTAAAAAAAAATTGTTTTGTTAATAATGTTGTTAATAATGTTCCCCCCTGCCCCCTGGTAACTTTTTCCGGTAATTGTTGTCCACCAGGGGGTGCGCGCGGCCCTTCAAATATTGTAAAAACAGGTTTTTTTTAGATTACGCGTAATCGAGGAGACGGATAGAAAAATGTTTTGAACAAGAAAAATAGGTCTTATCGATACGCGTAATCTGGACCCGTCAAAATCGGTCCATTAGAACCGGAGATACAGCGGTTTTAAGGTTTTTGTTTTTTAGGGGGGACAAGAAAAAGGGAGTGAGCAATGGGGGTGTTGCGGGAAAGGGGGTAGGACTGGGAAGCTGTTTTTTTTGAGATTTTTCAATTATGGAAGGGTTGGGAGGGGAGAGGGTGGAAAAGGGTCAAACGGGTGTATCTCCGGCCCTGATGAACCGATTTAAAAAAATAAAAATGGATTTTTTTTGTTGTTTTTATAAGGAATCGGGAACAGCTTGAAAAAAAAACCTCAAAAACACGGGCGTGGGGGGTGAAAATAAAAACGTAATATTTTTGTTTATTTTTTTGTTATGGGAAGAAGGTGGGAGGGGCCTAGCATATTGAAAAAGTAGGGCAATTGTATAAACTTTACTGAAAAAAAATATTACCGATTTCGTTCAGTAGGGACGTCAGGGCGTCGAGTCTAGGTTAAAGTCCTGTAGGAGGGCGAGAAGACGTCCTACGCCCTTAAGCCAGGTCTCAATCTCAAGGTGAAGGTTTCCCCTATTAATTAAAAGAAAAATAATTCCCGATCGCACCAATAGTTTTCATACGCGCGCGAGTTGGGACGCTGGGAATTTTTTTTTCTCTCGCCAGTATCTCCAGCGGCAGAAGAGTGGGCGTGGCCTCTACCCTCTCTTCTCGCGCGGTGGATGACGGCAAGGTGAGGAGGGGAATGAAATCGGAGCTCAGGAAGGTAAGCCTGACATTAGTGACATTTTCTCAACTTTTCCGACTGCATCATTCTGTTTGAGTGGAAAATAAATACAAAAAAATTCCCGTTATCGCCTGTACATTAATTTACTGAAGCTGCTGTAAGTACTGCGTGTTTATTCTTGATCTATACAATAAATAGTTCTTTTTTCCTTCTACTGAACAATCTTAATCTAATTTCCTCAATTTTTAATAAACGCAGATCGGGGGTGCATGACGATGCTTGCAGCAATTTTTGTATGCAAACTTGTATGAAAATTTGGAAAATAATGACCCAGATTCATATTAGGAATATAAAAGCGAAGACGAATCAAGTGGTAGCGACGCAGAAATAGAGATTCCAACCAAAAAAGCACGCCTCGATTAGATTTAGGCGCTGCGGTTATCAGACTCGAGTCGTGATATTATGTATAAGTATATGGCCGAAAAATTCTTTATTTGTGATGTTGTATATAAATATATTATGAGAAATGTTAATTATAAATTGTGATTTATTTTTCTTTATTTCATAACCCCTCCTCCTCTTCCTTCCTGCTCTCGCTCTTACCTAAAAAAAATTTCATTGCCCAACTCCACGCCCACTCTTCCACGCCCACGTCCACGCCCACTCTTCTGCCTCAGGAGACACTGACGAGAGAAAATAAAATTTCGCAATTTTACAAGAGAAAAAAATCAGCCTCCGCAACACCCCCATTGCTCTCTCCCTTTTTCTTGTCCCCCCTAAAAAATAAAAATCTTAAAACCGCTGTGTCTCCGGTTCTAATGGACCGATTTTGACGGGTCCAAAACCAGATTACGCGTATCGAAGAGACCTATTTTTCTTGTTCAAAACATTTTTCTATGCGTCTCCTCGATTACGCGTTATCTAAAAAAAAACCTGTTTTTACAATATTCGAAGGGCTGCGCGAGTTATGCAGATGAACGTCCCGTTATCGTATGGAATATGAAACCGCTGACATACACAACCGAGATTATATATTGTACCTTACATCCCATCATTATCACTTGCTATTTGTTTGTAGAACAATAAAGTCCTCTGTATTTAAATTAACATTGTAATTCTTTCATTAAAAAGTTTTTAGTTAATTTTTAAAAACAGAGTTGTTACCGCAAAACGCGTAACTGGTGTCAGAAGTGGGATATAAGAAGAGTCGTTTCCGAAAATCGAAAAGACGCTGGTTTCAACCACTTGCTTCGAGTATCCGCCCTGAAGAACGAAGAAGTACCCCCAGGACCAAGCCAGTCCCGGTTGGAGAAAAAGTAGTCCCTATTTAAGAAGATTCAAGAAACCGAGAAATCCAGAAGAGAAGAATTTCAACAATGAAAACATCGATTTTTATTTTTTTGTAAGTACGATTGATTTGCATTCCCTTTACAAATTTTTACCTACCTTATCCCATTGTACCTTAGACTCTAAAATCCAACGCTTATATTTTTGCCCATTCGTTTCTCAATTTTATGTTTTTCGAGACTGTAAGTAAGCTGGACTTAGCAGGCTGAAAGCTGTTTCGTGACATAACACTAACAAAATATATGCTTTTAGTTATAAGGTGTTAAAATAAAACTTAAAATCTACTGCCCCGCTAACAATAGTTCCACATTGTTACGATAGAGCACTTGCTTGATTTATTCAGGTACGTCCCTCGTTGTAATTAAACGTGTAACTTGCGTTACATTTAAAACGACGTTTAAAATAAAGTGAATTATTTAATATACTAATCAAAACTTATTCTACGATCCAAAATTATATTTAATGTCAAACCCCGACGAATCTATTGAAAATTTAGCTGCACAATTTCAAAATATACAAACTCAACGAAGAATAGAATTACCCACACCGAATCAATCGAGAATGTCGCAACCAACAATCAGAGATTATTTGGACACGGTTCCACCGTTTAATGGCGACCCAATTTTAATTTCGAACTTCATAGTCGCTTGCGAAAACATACTAAACTCAATAGGAAGACCAACCGATCATGCCTTTAATTCATTTCTTATGGCACATATAAGAAATAAATTAGTTGGAAGAGCTGCACAACTAATATCTGTCAGAAATCTAAAAACATGGCCGGAATTAAAAGAAGCCATAGTATTTACATTCGGAGATCAACGAGACGAAGATGCTTTAGTAAGAGATTTAATATTAATGAAACAAGAAAATAATGAAAATGCATTAAAATTTGGAGAACGTTGTCAAGATATTCTAAGCCTTTTAACGTCACGTGTAAATTCAACCTGTACAGATGAACCATTAAGAAAAGAAAAATCACAAATGTACAAAGCTCTAGCAATAAAAACTTTCACAAAAGGAGTCAAGGAACCATACAGCTTAATAGTTAGGTGCAGAAACCCTGACACGCTAGAAAAAGCAATTAATATAATTTCAGAAGAAAATAATTTAAATTACATTAAACGCAATAATGGTACGCCGAACACAAATCAACCTCCAGTACGTCATATGTACCCAAATTTCCAGTCACATCAGAATTTCCAGTCACACCAGAATTTTCAACCTAGACACAGACCAAATATACCAAACTTTAATGCCAGACCCATTTTACCAACATTTAATGCAAGACCAAATTTTAATTCACCACATCGACCATACCAATGGCCCAACAAACCAAACTTTTGGAGACCCCAACATTATCAACCATACAATCAAAATGCTAATAACATGATAAGAATGCCACAGGCAATACAACAACCAAATAGCGCAAGAATGCATAACATACCACAATCCCAAAGAAGGTCAACAACTTATCCAACTCCCATGGATACTTCGTCAGGTAATACTGTCATTCACCGACAGCCCCAAGAACTTCATTACGCCAATGTATACGAAGAAAATGAATATATTCCCGACGAATATTATTATGAACCTAGTACATCATACTCACAACCGAATGATTATTTATACGAAGCAAACACACAAGACCAATACCCCGACGATTACTACCCAAATTCTGCAATATATGAGTCACAAACTCAACAATCATCAGAACATATAAATCAAACATGTATAGAACCTGAACTTGAGGAGCAGGATTTTCAGGAAGCCCTTCCGAAGAAAACACCGAAATAATACAAATATATTCATTAATCGACACCCAATTACCATATATTTACGTCGATGATATGAAAACTAATTTCCTAATAGACACAGGATCTACTAAAAGCCTAATTAAACCCGAACTAGCAGCAAAATACTTTAAAAACAAAATAAGATTAGAACATTTTTCAATACAAACTGCACATGGAAGAACAACCCACCAAGAAAGTGTAACTATAAAATTACCGAAAACTTTTAATACACACAAAGATTATAAATTTTACTTATTCGACTTCAACCCGAAATTCGGAGGATTATTAGGAATGGATATCCTAAAAGATTTAAAAGCACAAATTAATGTGAACAAAAACAAATTAATTACCAAAAAGAAATCTATATCTCTAAATATATCTGACGAAAACCCGAAACAAAAACAAATCATAATACCTGCCAGAACAGAAATGGTAACTAAACTACCTGTAGAAAAAACACATTTCAAAGAAGGACTCATTAGCCATCAAAATTTAAAGAAAGGTTTAGAAATACCATCTGCATTAGTAAAAATTGAAAATAATTATGTTATTACTACAGTCACAAATCATTCAGACGAACCACAAATATTGCAATTGGAAAAGCCATTAAAAATTAAAGATATAACACAAGAAATAGAATGTAATACACAAGAAACTGAACATAGTACACCGAGAGATCAATCTTATATCGATAATCTATTAATAACAAACCTACAAGATAACCTACGTACTCAACATTTAAATTCAGAAGAAAAAACGAAAATAGAACATTTGTGCTATGCCTATAAAGACATATTTCACCACGAAGACCTGCCTTTAACATTCACTAGCGAAATAAAACACAAAATACGTACTACCGACGAACACCCTGTCTATACAAAAAATTACAGATACCCACACATATATAAGGAAGAAGTTCAAAATCAAATGGAGAAAATGCTTAAAACAAATATTATTCAGGAATCAATATCTCCATATAACTCGCCTATATGGATCGTTCCCAAAAAGATGGACGCTACTGGCAAACAAAAATTTAGAATAGTGATTGATTATAGAAAACTGAACGAAAAAACCATAGAAAATAAATACCCTATACCTAATATTGATGATCTACTAAGCAAATTAGGAAATTGCATTTACTTTACCACCCTCGATCTCGCCAGCGGATTCTATCAAATAGAAATGGATGAAACAGATGCAGAGAAAACTGCTTTCACAGTGGACAACGGCCACTATGAGTTCAAAAGAATGCCATTTGGCTTACGAAATGCACCAGCCACATTTCAATCCGTAATGGACCACGTTTTGAGAGGATTACAAAATAACATTTGCCTAGTTTACCTAGATGATATAATAATATTTTCCGCCTCCTTAGAAGAGCATATAAGTAGACTACAAAAAGTATTCGATAGACTAAGAAACTCTAATTTAAAAATCCAGTTAAATAAATCTGAATTTCTGAGAAAAGAAGCAGAATACCTTGGCCATATAATAACGCCTCAAGGTGTAAAGCCAAATCCAAATAAAATTTCGGCTATACAAAAATTCCCAATACCGACAACATCAAAGGAAATAAAACAATTCCTAGGACTGGTAGGCTATTACCGAAAATTTATACAAAATTTCTCTCACCTTACCAAACCACTTACAAAATGCTTAAAGAAAAATTCAAGAATAATACATGATGACGAATTCGTAGATTCATTTGAAAGATGCAAAGATATCCTAACAAATCAACCAATATTGCAATATCCAAATTTTGAGAAGCCTTTTATAATCACAACAGATGCCTCAGACGTCGCAGTCGGCTCAGTTTTATCGCAAGGAAAATTAGGAGAGGACCTACCCATATGTTATTCTTCGAGAACACTCAACGAAGCTGAAAGAAAATATAGTACAACAGAAAAAGAACTTTTGGCTATAGTCGTAGCCTTGAAAACTCATAAGCCATACACTTTTGGCAGAAAAATAATAATAGTAACTGACCACAAACCTTTATTGTGGTTAGCCAACATAAAAGAGTGTAATGCTAGACTAACACGATGGAAACTTAAATTAGAGGAATATAATTACGAAATAGTTCACAGAAAAGGAAAAAACAATGTAACAGCTGACGCATTATCACGTATACAAATATATCCCATCGATCATTCAATAATCGCAGTCGCAGGATCATCGAGAGATTTTCAATCACCTACACCCAGTGAAATTGATAGAATATTACAAGACAATGGTGATAATCCAGATATACAAATATCAGATATACCAGAGATAGATATACCAATAGAGATACCACCTGCAAACATTATACCACCCGATAGAGAAAGTAATCAAACAATTCACTCGCAATTAGACTCACAAGAAACCATCCCAATAACAGAAGATGCTATAGAAACCAAAAGCAAACAATTATGGTTTACGGAATTATCGAATATAACAGAACCATCGACAAAAGTATATGTGTATGATAAGAAAAGGATATATCTTATAAACATTCCCAAAAATATAATAAAAATTCAAGCTTGGATGAAAGAATACCTAGCTCCCAAACAAAATTACTACATAAATTGCAGTGACGAACTATATGTTGAACTTTGTAATGCTTATATTGATTTATTCAGAACCAATAAACCTCACCTGTTTAGA
>CAXKVY010003067.1:0-202602 GCA_964058915.1 Tetropium fuscum
GTTGGGATGGGATGAAAAGGTTGCCAGAATGTTTAATGGCGTAATAAATAGTGCTGTGGACAGAATCTCCCTCATTCTGTCCATAGAATGTCTCGAAGAATTTTAAAGAAATTTCATCAAGGTTTGTACTATGTAAAACTGTATATAAAAACATTGTGGCCATTATACTGTTTTTATTTTGGCCGCTACAACCATCTGAATATAACGACGCCACTTTTATTCCTTTTGAGTCATAAAATTGCAACGCATTGTACACGCAGGTTGCAATCTCTGAAGAACCTCTTTTACTTTCGGCCTCACGCCAAGTGTAGCAAAAGCAGTCCTTGTTGGAAATGTTATAAAACCTGAAACTGAACACTGACAGGCGTCTTTTATAGTACACAGCACTTTCATTACTACATGGTAGGTAAATTACCGGCTGCAGATCGAAGGAAGCACACAGAAATTTATTATCTTCGTCAGCTTTCTGCTTTGATTTTTCTTTCAGCTGTCTAACAGCATTTTTCTCTGCAGTGTGTTTATTAAATGTTTCTTCTAATTTTGACTGCACACTGGAATCACCTGTTTTATACATAACACATAATGAGCACTGATCTTTCTTGGGGATGTGAAAGGATAAGTTCTTCTTGAAAACTCTCTGATAGGTAGACAAACTTGGTTTAGGATAACCTTCGGGCAATGACTGTAAATGTAAAAAGTACATTTTCGAAACTGATAGCTGGCCCTACAACAATGGGACTCCATTCTGGGTAATCTGTCGATGTGCTTTTCTATTTCAGAGCGAATTTGTATGTCTTGCAATAATGGCCTCAGATTTTCGCCCCTCTCTTTTGTCTAACTCTACTAAACCAAGAGTGCTTTTTTTTCCAGTGCAGTTCTCACTACGCGGTCGGAAATATCCAACGTGTTTATAAAAAAAGTTTTGCAGACTGAAATACGGACATTGTTTATTGTAAAAAATAACGAATTATTTTTTGTCTTCGTGACACTTCACTTTTTGATGTCTTTTGCTTGGTATCCGTGATTTCAGTATGATGTATAATAAGTTCACGTTGACGGTTATTGTCTCCCAGTGCATAGTAACCATTGAATATCTGATATCTTTGAGAATCTTCTATTGTTGAGCAAAGGCGTCCTAGTTTTTTGCAAGTAGTATCTTCCTTGTATCTCAGCTTTATACTCCTAGATTCAACAGTTTTTCCTTTAAGACATACATACTCTTGGCCTAAATTTCTAAGGCCCTTGGAAAGTTTTTGTTTGTTAAATTTTTTCTTCTTTCTTTGACTTGATTCTCCTTCCTTTCTACTTCCTTCCACTTGATGCTGTTCAGGCTGTAAGTCCTTATTAACACTGGCTATTTTTCTGATTTTCTTTTTCAGTATACGTCTTGAATGGTATTCACAATGTGGGTTATCCATGAAGTGATCGTAGCACAAAATAATCAAGCAACGATGACAGGAACTCCATACTTCTCCCTTGCATTGGTAATATTCACAGGTGGTTGTGTACGGAGGATCGGCATCCGAATCGTAAACAGGCTCCTCACTTATTTCACTTTCATTGTCAGGTTCCTCAGGAACTGCTATTTTCTGATTACTTAAAAAGTCACTTAAAATTTTAGCACTAATTTTAGCGAGAGGTACGTTGTCTGAAGAATCTGACAAGGGGTCGACATCTGAAACATCCACTTGGTTTGTAAACTCATTCACACAGACGACGTCTAGCGAGGTCACTTCTTTCGTAGGTACAGGTAACATGATCTGAATCATGTTCATCATAAATATTAATGTCGAACTCCGTTAAGATTACTTTCCCACTGTACCACTTCTTTTCGTATAACATTTTTACTTGAGTTGAAATAGATATTACTGTAATATCACCGTGAAAGAAACTGCTCCACTCTACGGTTAAAACTAGACTAAATGCATAATATTGCCGCAAAATAAGAAACGCGGTCGATTATAATACAAGTTCTAACTCGTCAAATTGAGATTCGTCGCCGACATGCACAAATTTATTTAAAATATAAATCTCACAAACCGACCTAACTCGAGTTAGGTCAGTTTGTGAGATTTATAAAGTTCACTATTATGAGATTCGTCACCGACCAAATGATAATTACGAGAAAAGTATACCAGATAGAGTTACGACACTTTGTGAGATGAAAGGGCTTTATATAGGGTACAAGTTTTTGGTCTTATCTCAAATTAGGGTTTTTTTGAGATACGTCACTTTGTGAAATTAACGACGATATACACTGAGCTCGTAAAGTTTGGAATAAATTCAATTAATCGTTATTGAAGGATTTTCACAGGAAATCCTCGGACACGTCAACTTTATTTTATAAAATGTCACTTTTTTCAGCCATCGATTTTTTTTTTGTTTTGTTCGTTTTTGAGCTATGACGTCATCGACAATTTTTTTAAATGACAACCCATATTTTTTTTCACGGATTTCGATAGAGCACATTTTTCTGAGTGCGAATATGTCAAAAACATAGTACCTTTAACATTAAAGTGTTCGAGATATTCGGTTGCAAAGTTTTAAGAATGAATTATACAAGCGATGACCAAATGCTAATCATTTATCAAGAAAGCGCAGGAAAAACAACAGTTTTGACAGTTGTCACAATTTTGAAGTTTTTCCTCGCAAGTTTGTGTTTTAATCAGTTGAATAATATCATTAAGTAAGTTGATTAATCATTATTCCTCTCGTAAAGTTTGGAATAAATTCAATTAATCATTATTGAAGGATTTTCACAGGAAATCCTCGGACACGTCAACCTTATTTTATAAAATGTCACTTTTTTCAGCCATCGATTTTTTTTTTGTTTTGTTCGTTTTTGAGCTATGACGTCATCGACAATTTTTTTAAATGACAACCCATATTTTTTTTCACGGATTTCGATAGAGCACATTTTTCTGAGTGCGAATATGTCAAAAATATAGTACCTTTAACATTAAAGTTTTCGAGATATTCAGTTGCAAAGTTTATAAAATGTACCATGGCACCATGCATAAGCTATCGGGCGGGTCAAGATTTTTAATAGCTTATTGATTCTAATAGCTTATAGCTTATTACATTTTAAAAGATTAAGGAGTAATATTATTTATTTTGGTAGCTTATCGAACATTTTGAAAGATTTGGGAGTAATCTGTTTAATTTTTTAACAACAATTTAAACAAATAAAAAAATATTTTAACAAATAAATGATAAATAATTGAAGTAAAAAATAAAATCAGAGTAAATTTTCAAAGTGACCTCCATTCACTTCCTGGTAATATCCCATCCGCCACTGAAACTCCTGCAGAACCTTACCAACAGTATCGGGTTGAATGGTTCGAATTTCATTGCGAATTCTGTCCTTTAATTCTTCGATGGTATTTGGTCTATTGAAATAGACTTTACTCTTTAAATAGCCCCATAAAAAGTAGTCTAGGGGAGTGAGATCTGGAGATCTAGGGGGCCATTCGATAGTTCCCCTGCGACCAATCCAAAGGTTAGGAAATACATGGTTTAAATAATCGCGAACGATCACTGCAAAATGGGGTGGTGCACCGTCTTGTTGGTACCATATCGTGTGATGGGGCAGATCTGGATCTACGTCATTTGGGTAAAGTACCGCAAGTGCAGGGACTAAGTCGTCTCTTAAAAATTCTAAATATATTTCACCTGTTAATACGCCTTCAAAGAAAAATGGGCCCAAAATACGATTACCTACAATACCAGCCCAAACGTTAACTTTTTGTGGAAACTGACTACGAGTTTCCATTTTCCAGTGTGGATTTTCAGGAGACCAATGTCTACAGTTTTGCCGGTTAACTGTGCCGTCGAGATAAAAGGTAGCCTCATCAGAAAAAACAATATTGCGTAAAAATCCGTCGTCATCAATCAGGCGTTGCAACATGGTTTGGCAAAACTGTAACCTACGGTCAGGATCATCTTCGTTTAACTCTTGGACCACTTTATACGGATGCCATTTGTTCAATTTCAAATATTTCAAGACGGAGCTTTGAACTATTCCGTTGTTTGCCGCCACTTGGCGGGTGGGTAAATGGGGATTTTCTTGAAGCTCTAGTAGAACATTCAATTTAACATCTTGTTGCACTGGTGGACGACCCGTTCTAGGGCGATCTCTCGTATGACCTACTTCTAAAAACTTTTGTTCTATTTTGCTAACGGTGGACTGTGTAATTGGTTCTCTGTTTGGATATTTGTTGTTAAATAAACGGCAAACTTCTACTTGTGTGCGAGCTCTGTCCCCGTAACCGATCATCATCAAAATTTCGATTCTTTCCCTTTCACTCAAACGACGGACCATTTTTAAATAAAATGAATTATGATGGAATAATGATTAATCAACTTACTTAATGATATTATTCAACTGATTAAAACACAAACTTGCGAAGAAAAACTTCAAAATTGTGACAACTGTCAAAACTGTTGTTTTTCCTGCGCTTTCTTGATAAATGATTAGCATTTGGTCATCGCTTGTATAATTCATTCTTAAAACTTTGCAACCGAATATCTCGAACACTTTAATGTTGAAGGTACTATGTTTTTGACATATTCGCACTCAGAAAAATGTGCTCTATCGAAATCCGTAAAAAAAAATATGGGTTGTCATTTAAAAAAATTGTCGATGACGTCATAGCTCAAAAACGAACAAAACAAAAAAAAAAATCGATGGCTGAAAAAAGTGACATTTTATAAAATAAAGTTGACGTGTCCGAGGATTTCCTGTGAAAATCCTTCAATAACGATTAATTGAATTTATTCCAAACTTTACGAGCTCACTGTATGAGTAACGAAATAAGAGGATTTAATTTAATAGGGAAGGTTTGAAACATCATGCACCATGCAATAGGGCCATATCTTGTCGGGTATGTCTATACCATCATTGCTAAAAACTAAAAACCAATACCGGGTGGGCCAAAAAATTTTGCACTTTTTACGTTTGCCCTTAACTATTTTGTTTATTCGATTTTAATCAAGCTTAGTTGTCATGTGTAGAAACTATGGAAGCTACCCGCTTGCACAGCTCCTACGCAGGTTCTCTCACCTTTAAACTGTCACACTCGTCCTCGGTATCGTTGGAAATATTGTGTATAACAATCAAGAGAGCTGCATATAATTCGTTTGTTTGCTCCCTGTATGAAATAAATATTGTTTGTAATGCTTTCGATTTACTCCATCAATGGATATTGCTACTTTTTTAAACTGTATGTCTATAGGGGGGCCACATTTTGGGTCTTTAGAAGGCCTACCGGGCCAGGCAACCAGGCTAATGCCCGGTTGCCTGGCGCTCCCGTCCGACACTGGGTTTAGAGTTTTAGCATGTTTTTAGCAGAAATTAGTTAAACTATGTGTATTAGTTAAATGTGATAATGTTCAATGTATAGTATGTAATAGACATATATGAGAATGAAAAAATGCCGCATCGTCAACGGATGCGGCTACGCTTTGACGAGATCAAAGTCGGCCGCGCCGCTCATCAAAGACGTCGGGTTTCCCTTTGACGATGCGGCATTTTTTCAATCTCATATATGTCTGTTACAAACTATATATACCTACATACATGTTATTCCACTGCAAAATTTATTTTTATTTTAATTGAATTTACTGCCTACATCGTCAGCGATAACTATAGACAGGGAGTGCTACTTTATAACTTGCCACTGGTTGGACACACCCAACAACAGATGGTGCCACGAGAGCTAGTGCTGCCAATGGAAACCATTGGAACAAACTCTCTTACTTAGTTACTCATATGGGTTTGTAAGAAACAACAGTACTTTTGCTTCTTACTATTTGTTTTCACCATAAAATGGCATGAAACATATAATATTCTTCTTAATTTACTTGTATGTATATTATTATATTACCTGCACACTGCACATCGTAACGAGGTAATATTTAGGTACATGGAATAATTATATAGCACTGTTTACCCATCAATAAAATCATCCGCTGGCACAGACATAAAATGAGAAACTTTTACTCTTAACTCTTATACGAGCATGCCTGCCTCCTCATCTGGCGCAACCAAGCAATATTTGCCTTACAACTTACAATAACTGAATGGTACTTATGATGGTAGCGTAGCGCATATAAAAACGTGTAATGTCTAAAAAAATTCAGCGGAGCCTGTTGTCAATCAAAACATGCATCACTGCAGTTGGAATGTGAGTACATGCGAAATGCAGTGACTTCGTGTGGGGCCTTACGAATGAAATGACAACGGCGGTTTATCAGTGCAATTGACCATGTAAAACTAAGGACGTCTCCATTCATTGTCTTTATTTTTGTTTGGATGGGCGATTGGTGTGCTTATGCTAATCAGGGTTAGGCCAGTTTGTAGGAATTGTCGCAGGGAGATATAAAATTAGTGACACGTTTGCGGTAAGACAACGTAATTTGTACGGATCTCCTGGGGTCGTAAACTGAGCTTTCTGGTTTTTATTGTTGTGGGGGGATTTTGGCAAAGGGGCGACTCGTGGGTTCTGGAATAGGTGAAGCATTTTTTGCAAAAATCACTGAATTAGCTATACGTATGTTGGCCTAATTGCGGAAAAATGACGGAAGTCCGCTGAAAAACACTGCTTGTGGAGCCACTTCTTTAATTTTTTATGTCCGGACATTACATTGGTGTCGTTATAACACTGATATTAATTTTGATTTATAATTATTATATCTTTATATCGTACCAAAGCAAGGTAAACGAGGTTAAATAATGTTTCAGCTGTACGATCTACACTAACATAAAAATCTCAAAATCGTTTTCCACTAATATTGCATATCTAAGAATAATAGAGGTTTTTTGATTTTTTGCACAATCTGCCAATTTGCACAGTCTGCCGTATCATCAATTTGAACTGAAAAAGAAAATGCTTCATCTATTTCTTTTGATATATTTTTCTGAATATAATCACAAATACATTGCATAATTTCGTTTCGTATTGTTTTTGTGTCCCCAGAAAATACGGCTTAAAATTTTTCGTAGTGATTTTGTATATCTGAAGGGCTCATTTTCACATAGGGTTTTAATAATTCTTTAAAATTTCCGCGATTTAAGGAATTAATATTTTCATCAATGCCACGAAAAACCAACTCCTAAATACAAAAGAGCGTCAATTGGTTAACTCCATAAATCGCCCATTTATTTGTACGTTTTCATTAAATCTTGTAACGTACAGGGTAAGTCTCTTAAGATTGACACCCCCCTTATCTCACTTATCCTTTGCCGATTTAACTCATTCAAAAAAGGAGTGGACGCGGTTTTTGATGAATTTTTATAATCTGAGCACGGATATTAAAAATCTCGTAAGATATACAGGGTGGAAAATAAAACATGATTTTTTTAAATGGAACACCCCGTATATTTTTATACCAAAATAATGTCCTTAATTATCTGAATAAAAAAATATCTAATTGTTATATAATCACTCCACCTGTTCGTGAGATATTACTAAAAACTTATCACATTACGTGTGTCAATTATAAAACAAAAAACATATCAAGATACCTCTGGAAACAATGTCATTTATTGAGATAATAAATAAATAATATATAGGTGACAATAACAGTAACGAGTAATAACAATAAACAACATAAGCCTAATAAAAACAAATAAAAGTCAATATTAATACAGTAACACAATAGAGTAACACAATTTTTTTATTTACACGTAACGTAATTAAATATTTTCCACGTAACCATTCTGAATACACATTTGGCATCGCTTTATGCTTCTCACCCTTTGAAATATATCACCATTTTGGTTTAATTCCTCAATTTTTACACATATGCATTCTTTTTAACTCATTCATATTATTAAAAACCCCAGTTTCGTATATATCTTGTTTTATCGTACCCCAGAGAAAAAAATCCATAGGTGTTAAGTCCGGACTTTTAGCGGGCCAATGTATAACACCGTGCTTTCCTATACAAATAGGATATTTTCTGTTTAGGTATTCGGTGACGTTTATAAATACAGGACCTACAATAGCATCCTTGTGGATGCCACACCACACGTTTACAGTTTGGTATCCTTGTTTTTTTATTTTTTTTACAATATGGGGATTTTCCGCTGCCCAGTAATGTGCATTTTTTCTGTTAAAAATTCCCGCAGTAGAAAAACTGCTTTCGTCAGTCCAAAATACATGACTTAGAAACTCATCGTCTTCCTCTATTTTATCAAGTATGTCTCTGCAGAAGGTTAACCTGTCTTGAAGGTTGTTGTCGCCTAAATATTGAACGGGCAAAATACTATATGGTTTAAAATTATGGCGATGTAATATTTTTATCACACTTCTTTGTGATATATCCAATTCTATTGCTGCGGCATAGGATGATTTGGATGGATTTTCAGCAAACTATAATAACGCTTTGAGTTCTGTGTCTTCTCCTGTTTTTGTTCTTCGCCTTTCCCTTTTCTTGTCTCTCAGAGATTCGGTATTCCTAAACTTTGCATAAATGTTTTTAAAACTATTTTTGGAAGGAGGTAGCCTTTCTCGAAATAACCTAACATACTCCCTCCGAACAAGAGACTTATTCTTGTTGCACTGAATATAAATTTCAAGTAACTCTTTTCGCTCTTCCAATGAATATACCATTTTCAAAATAACTTGCTTCTTTACGAACACTACGTATCTTTTACGCTAATATCTAAGAGAGTGAACTACTATCTCAAAAAAAACTGGATGACATCTGTCAACAAATAAACAATGCAAATATGCATTGTTTTCAGAGGTATCTTGATGTTCTTATTTTATAATTGACCTAATTGTAATGTGAAAAGTTTTTAGTAATATCTCACGAACAGGTGGAGTGATTATATAACAATTACATATTTTTGGATTCAGAAAAATAAGGACATTATTTTGGTCTAAAAATATACGGGGTGTTCCCCTTAAATAAATCATGTTTTATTTTCCACCCTGTATATTTTACGAGATTTTTAATATCTGTTCTCAGATTATAAAAATTCATCAAAAACCGTGTCTACTTCTTTTTTGAATGAGTTAAATCGGCAAAGGATAAGTGAGATAAGGGGGGTGTCAATCTTAAGAGACTTACCCGGTACAAACGACCATTTTTTTAATGCATCCGCAATGATATTCAATTTTTTTGTTTAGCTGTTTAAAACTTACTGCACACTCTAAGTGTTCCGAAGATCCTCCGTGTTTGTGGAGAGCCTGTGTAACAGTTAAAAAATCAGAGAAACCATTTTTATTCCACACAAACTGTTTATTGCTAAGGAGAAGACATGGCCAACAAAATATTTTGTGTAAATAATAACTGCCACATAATTTTATGTTGTAGGCTTGGCCTGTTTTATTAATATTAACAGTTATTTATTTACATTTAAAATCGGCATAGGTAAAAATGATATTTTGTGTTTTCAAAACACAAAATATCATTTTTTTCCACATCTTTAAATCTTGAAAAGGCCGTTTCAAGTAAAAAACGCACGATATCATTTAAAGGAAACATTATTACTTAACTCTTATATGCAACTATATACAACGAAAAACCTAGCTATCCGAGTCTCCGACATAGAACATAATGTAATTGGTACTAACGTAGAATGAAATATCCCTGGTATTGTCATAGACTCGCGAAACAGCGCTCCGTAACGCTTCGGAAGGGGACTACTCCCTAATGAGTTGGCAACACTTTATACTTTATGAACTGGTTGCAGCGCCATCTATCGGATGCAAATATTATTTTAGAGAAAAAATAGAAAAGTAAACCCTTGCACCCATATGAATAGTCAAGGGTCAGTACTTTTGAGAACAGTTTTTTCCAAATATTCAGATACTGAAAAACCATATACACAAAACGTAATCACAAGAATATAATGATATATGCCTTGTGTATTATTTATTTAAATAGAAAATGTAACGGAAAACTAATATTCATAACTCTTCTAATTCACTTCCGCTGTGATAACGAAACTAGAGAAGTTTCAGAAACGTCAGTGTTCTTGTGGCGTGTAGCTATTTGTTTTTCCAGTGCCCAACCAAACATACATGTATATGTAGTCTCTGACGTAATTCAATATTAGGCAAAAATTCTCAGTATTGACTGTCCCTATCGGTACAAGGGTTTATTTTTCTTTTCAGGCTATGGCAAAATATCCAAATTATAATAACATACATTTATAATACACAAATATAGAGGCAATTTTTTCTTACTTATTATTTTATTGTATTGTAGTATTTTTCAAGTATTGATAAGGGTAAGGATAAGTATTGATATAATTTAGGGTAGGCTTCTTTATTTAGTCTATTATTTGTTGTGTCACAAAGTGCTGTAAACTCGATATTTTTCATAAAATTTACACTGGGATCCAAGTGTAAAAGCCGAGTGTTATTAATAATACGTAACCATTTATCACAAAGCTTCCTCAAATTTTTCGGGTTAGGAAACAGATGTCTAGCATCCAGTTTATCTGGCACACAGTTAGGAACTACACAACCAGTGAAACCCCTTCTAACGCGTACACACAAACAATAAAAAGATCTCAGAACTCTTAACACTAAATAGTTATAAACACAATAATTATTACAAGGCTTTATAATTTACAGATTACACACACATTAAACGGCGAAGGCGCAGAAACAAAGTGCATACTGCATTACCAACCAACCCAAAATAACAGAGTTGGCATCATCTGCGCCATCTTTTGTTTGTTTTGTTTTGTTTAAAGCCTTACTAACTCATGACGCCATCACAGTTTCGTTATTCATATATGTTAGATTGTCTTCTAAGTTAGAACTATATTTTCTATAGTCTCCGACAATATTGGGAAGCGAGGGCTGAGATTCACTGTTACCATGGCAACCGTATAATTTGTTGCATTGTATGGTACCATACCAGTCTATTATCGCGTCACTTAAAACATTGTGTCACATTGTGTGTCACGTCACTTAAACCATTTAAACTGTGATGTGTTGTGCTCTCTTCCCGCGTTCACCGACATGGTCGGCCCGCAGTAATTTAACAGTAACGGTTATGTGAAGGAATAGTACCTACCTATTATTATTAATTGTACTTGTTTCTAATTATTATTTAAAATTTTCATGCCTATTACATTATTAATGAAAATTAGCCATTATAAATTGTGAAAATAAGGAGAATCGCCGTTTCACCCGACGAGCCAGCCGCCATTGGTATTTTGAACGTAAAAAGAATTTCTTGAACAAAAGACAGAACTTTGCTGCAAGTGTTAAGGTATATAATAATCAATCCCAGTGCGAATCCTAGGTGTCGTTTGTGTGTCTATTGTAGCCAAAACGCCCATACGTACACTCTTTCTTTTCGAAAATGTTACACTCATGGAACACGATCCGATGATCAGAAATATAGTTCTCATATACACAACATGCCCCAAAATTATCAATATTTGTAAAAATGTGATCAATCGTGGTTGCAGTGGCGTCTGTCAGTCTGTCCCCGGGTGGGCCATCCTATATTTCATCATATTTTTATTTTTCGCACTTTTTAACTTTGGCACTAAGTATAGCAGCGAAAAAATGTTAGCGATTTTTTTTCAAATGCTTAATCCTTCCACGGAACAATTTTTGAATCATCCAGAAACATCCGAGGAACAATTTTTGTGCGAAACTTGTTTCTCTAAAATCATTACTGAGAGAAAAGTGAAAATAGTACCGTTTCAAAATTATTTTGCAATAACAAATCATGACACGTATCTCGCTCTTTGTAACTTTTTTAAGGGCTTACTATATACCCTAAGATTTTTCACTTAATCTCCTATTTCAACGGGCTCCGTGCAAAGTCCAAATACACGTTTTTTTTCTCTGGCACCCCTACTATAGGTCTAAACAGAACATTTAAAACCTTGTACATATATAATCCCTCATTCTAACCGCAACGGTTGGCCCAGAAGTCAGGGACTTGCGCGGGGGAGGGGGCGGCTTATTAACATCACGGCAGCCTACCTTCCCCCGTGAAGTCAACTGCTCAGCGAGGATATGGAAGCCCTACTACCACCTGGGGCACAAGGAGTCGTCATCGGGGACCTGAACGCGAAGACAACGGACTGGGATAGCGCAAACACCAACCAGAGAGGACGACAGCTACGAAGATACCTGGAGCACTGCAATATCTTCGCGCTGGGACCTCCGGAACCCACCCACTTCCCCTCTCACGGAGGGCGCCCGGACGTGTTGGACATTGCACTCATGCGCAATTTGCCTATGCAGTTCCACCTCGAGAACCTCAGGGAGGGATCCTCAGAGCACGACCCCATCCTACTTCACCTGGGTATCGTACGGGCGAACAACGACGAATGGTTCACCAAGAAAAGGACGGACTGGCCGCAGTTCCAAGCCCATTTGCAAAGGTCCATCGCAGTACCCGGAATCGAGAACGAACCTGCAGTCGAAGCAGCCATAGCCCACCTCGAGGAAAGTATAGGCACGACGCTAAGTACCAGCACAACGGAAACCATCGTGAGACGGGAAGCAGACCCAACCGGAGAAATTTTCGAAGAGACCAAGCAGCTAATCAGGGACCGCAGGACAAAGATGGCAGCTCCATCTGAAGTCCCTAGACCCCCAGGACAACAGCCTATGGAAAGTGCAGCGAGCCCTGAGGTTCACCCGAAAACCGATGCCCCCAATCCACGGTGAGAGAGGATTTGTTTACACCCGACGACAAAAAGCGGAAGCTTTTGCGTTCGACCCGCCAGACGAGAACGAGGACCACGTAGACGAATTGCACCGAGTGGCTAGGAGGCTAAGACGACAGCCAGACGAGGACCAGAGATTATCGGTATCCTGGCCCACGTCAACGTACGGAAGGCACCTGGTCAAGACGGGATAGGAAACCGGATTCTCAGGAAGCTCCCTCGTAAAGGAGTGGCCACACTCGTGGCTATCACAAATGCTAATTTGAGGCTCCGGTATTTCCCCTCCAGATGGAAAAAGGCTGATGTGATTTTCATCCCCAAGCCTAGGAAGGACCACCTCTTTCCCCAAAATTACAGGCCGATCAGCCTACTGCCAGCGATGAGCAAAATTGTTGAAAAGGTCATCTTGAACATGATTAAGGAGAAATCAGAAGAGATAGAAGCCATCCCAGACGAGCAGTTCGTGTTCAGAAGAGGACATTTCTCGGACCTCCAAGTACTGTGGCTAGCGGAGTACGTCACCGAGGGATTCAACCGAAAAGAAGTCACAGGGGCAATCTTCCGGGACATCGATAAAACCTTCGACAGAGTTATAGCACGACGGATTGGTTATCAAGATGATGGACGCTGGTTTTCCGGTATCCCTCCTCAAGCTGATCCAATCATACCTACGAGGCCGGACATCCAAGCCAACGTAGAAGGAGAGCTGTCAACCCATTACGCTCAACTCGAGTAGCAGTTTTTTTTACTAATCCGCTTAGGATTAGCCGAGCACAATCACCTTTGTTATTAAGGATATATTTTTTAAAGCCAGATTTGGTCTGTTTTAGGACATCAAATCGTTTCATTTAATCAATGTTTTTTTTCCCATGAATAATGACAATTAGTCTCTTTATTTATAAATGCTTCACATGGTATAACTTTGACCCATGAAAGTATCTATTCTGCTAGAACTTGTTAAAAAGTACATGTCCCTAGTCAGTGCTAATAGTGACATTAAAATATTGTGAGTGCACAGTTTTCTGGTGCTTGGAATTCAACGCATAGGCCAGTGCACGTGAGACCCGTGAGCCAAAGAAGCCGTCACTGTTGCCTCCGCCAATATACAGGGTTAGTGTATTTCATTGATGATCAATGAAATAAATCGTATACTGCTCTGAAGATCCTCAAGAAAGGTGAAAGAACTTGTACAACTTCTAAGTGGTTCGTTTTCATGTGCATAGTGGTTCATTTCCGTATGTGTGTCCAGATATAGCACTGGTAAGTGTGTTTTCTTTCTTATTCGTCTATTTGCTTATTTCTATGTAATGAAATGCTACAAACCCAAGATTACTTTTCACAAAATAAATATGAATAGCAAAGAATTTCAAAGCTAATAAATATATCCAGGGTGAAAATTGGATTTTTTTCGAGAATTTTCGAAGAAACAATTAATACATACAACCAACAAATGATTTTAGTTTTGACTAAGCAAGCAATTTCTGTATCACTCCCTCTTTGAATGCTTCAGAACTCTATTGTATATATAATTCAATATTCTCCCGCATATAGTTGGAAAAAGTAGTTGTTTTTCAATAGGTTCAACAAGATTTTATGCATTTTAAAGTTTAACATCTTCTGGATAACTGTATGCCTAATGCTTTTATATATAATATGTTCAAATAGAACAAATATAAATAGTAGACTAGGTTTGTGTATTCTAAGAATGAGTTCCGTCAAAAAATAATGTCATAAAACGTCACTGCAAGTGTTGGTGTATTGGTAATTTAAATTCAAGTATGAATGATCAATGAAATAAATCGTATACTGCTCTGAAGATCCTCAAGAAAGGTGAAAGAACTTGTACAACTTCTAAGTGGTTCGTTTTCATATGCATAGTGATTCATTTCCGTATGTGTGTCCAGATATAGTACTGGTAAGTGTGTTTTCTTTCTTATTCGTCTAGTTGCTTATTTCTATGTAATGAAATGCTACAAACCCAAGATTACTTTTCACAAAATAAATATGAATAGCAAAGAATTTCAAAGCTAATAAATATATCCAGGGTGAAAATTGGATTTTTTTCGAGAATTTTCGAAGAAACAATTAATACATACAACCAACAAATGATTTTAGTTTTGACTAAGCAAGCAATTTCTGTATCACTCCCTCTTTGAATGCTTCAGAACTCTATTGTATATATAATTCAATATTTTCCCGCATATAGTTGGAAAAAGTAGTTGTTTTTCAATAGGTTCAACAAGATTTTATGCATTTTAAAGTTTAACATCTTCTGGATAACTGTATGCCTAATGCTTTTATATATAATATGTTCAAATAGAACAAATATAAATAGTAGACTAGGTTTGTGTATTCTAAGAATGAGTTCCGTCAAAAACTAATGTCATAAAACGTCACTGCAAGTGTTGGTGTATTGGTAATTTAAATTCAAGTATGAATGATCAATGAAATAAATCGTATACTGCTCTGAAGATCCTCAAGAAAGGTGAAAGAACTTGTACAACTTCTAAGTGGTTCGTTTTCATATGCATAGTGATTCATTTCCGTATGTGTGTCCAGATATAGTACTGGTAAGTGTGTTTTCTTTCTTATTCGTCTAGTTGCTTATTTCTATGTAATGAAATGCTACAAACCCAAGATTACTTTTCACAATATATATATATATATATATATATATATATATATATATATATATATATATATATATATATATATATATATATATATATATATATATATATATATATATATATATATACAGGGTGAGTCATTTTAATCTTCGGATGAAAATGTCTCCTCCGGATAATGAAAAATCGACAAATGGCCCAGACGAAAGTTGTTTGGTTTGAACGGGTACATTTGTTGCCCTTAACCCCTTTGACCTTGGGTCAAGGGTTCAAGGTAATTCAAGGTCAACTTTGTTTCTTTAAATGCAACCCCCCATTTTTTACATTGGCAATCGATTGTACGTAAAAAAACATGAAACTTTTATCCGAACAATTTTTTTCCAAAACGCACATGTCCCGGAATAACTCAGTTACCAAGATTTGAACTTTCAAATTTTCTTGTTCTTTTTAATGGCGAATCGTAAGCTTATTCAAAAAACCATAGACGACAAAAAGTCTGCAGAATCTTTCAAGGAATCAATTACCATTCTTAATTAATTGATTAATTAATTAATTATTAAAAATTAATTAATTAATTAATTTTCAAAACTACAAAAGAGTGCAGTGCGCCTCTGGCGCCTAATAATTTCAAGAATCCCTAATCTCACAGCTTCATCTGAGCGCAGATAATTTACTTGTAACAGTCAACTAGCTGTGAGAAACGTGGCGAATGGAGAATTTCCTTTTACACTGAAAGACGATGATTAACTGCCGCTGCCGCTGTAATAAAAATTGACGACATGGACAATGAGTACTCACCGACTTCTCTGAAGGTTGCCAATTGCTGCCAGCAAGTAATCAGGGAGCAGGATCCTGAGACACCGTGGCACTTGCAGGTCACTTTCGATTTCTTTATAACGGCCTGGAACAATGCAATTACTGTAACGACATTCCTCGCTGTATTTATTTGACGGGATGGCGGTTTTAAACCGCTACCAAGAGCTTAAAATAAATAAACTGGCGATATTATTTATAGGTATTGATTTTGCGAAATATGCGCTAACAATTTACTGTATGGTTGCATCATTTAAAATATGTCATCGTTAAAACAATGTATTTGATATTAACTAAGTCCTTAAGAAATTTACTACTTATTCAGACTATAAACTATGTACAATTAAAGAGCAATAAGAGCATCATTTGGATCTTGATTAATGTAATAATTTCCATTTTATTACCAGCTATTTAACAAACTACAGATAATAATCTATAATTAGAAATCTCTGGAGATATACATAGACCTTTATTCAGTGAAATTAATGAGGATTGAAGCTACTTCTTATTATCGTTATACATGGGAACCTGTTTGCCTGTCGTAGCATATTCGTAGATGTGTGATTAGAGCTGAAGTTGAGTTTTCGTAGCTGCAATCCCACCGGAATTTAACAATAATTAAATTAAATTTTATATATATGTTTATACAGTCGGTACCTGGACTCAGTTGTATATCAGGACAATATACAACTGTGGTGTGTTTTTTTCTTGTGATTATTTATGATTATATTATGATTATATATTATTGTGATTATATTTGATTATTTCTCTGTGTAATGAACTGCTACAAATCCAAGATTTCTTCTCACATAAATATAAATAGCAATATGAATAAATATTGATAAATATGAATAGCAAATATCTTAAAAGCTAATATATATATATATATATATATATATATATATATATATATATATATATATATATATATATATATATATATATATATATATATATATATATATATATATATATATATATATATGTTTGTATGTATGTATGAAGTTCTTTGCTATTCATATTTGTTTTGTGAAAAGTGAAAAGCATTTTAAAGTTTAACATCTTGTGGATAACTGTATGCCTAATGCTTTTATATATAATATGTTCAAATAGAACAAATATAAATAGTAGACTAGGGTTGTGTATTCTAAGAATTTGAGTTCAGTCAAAAACTGATTATCGATCACTAATAAACTATGTCTAGATTAAAAGATTAATGCGAAAGCGTCGGTGTAAAAATGGGATTCGAGAATTTCTAGCTACGAACCAAAATGAAATGTCGAGGCAACGCCTTATACATAAATTGAAGTTACGCAACAGAAAGTGAATCTCATTGTATTATAGTGTTTACAATTCGAAATTATATAAAGTGAAAATCAAATTGTAAGTTTTACGTAAAATTAAGTAAATTAAATATTATGCATCAATCTGATTGGCCAGATTATAACGGCAAAAAAGAATTAAGGTAACCAGGAAATGCAAATGATTTGTATACGGCATGTGCGTAGTAACAATAAACAACAAGAGAGTCCAGCTAAGGAGTTCGATGACGTAACAGCCACGCTCCTAATTTTCATAAAAATTTGTTATAAATTAATAGTAAAACTAAAATAAAAATATTAAATTTGTGCTAAATAAGCAAGAACACCAGAGTAAAAGGTATACAAGCAGAAATAACTGCAAAATATGTGTTTTCGTCGTAATAATCGAGTAAGAAGTGAAAGGCTTGGCAGCGTCCCAGCCGCAGAAGAGATTTGTGATTAATATAAAAGAAAGAGGAAACAATTTTCTCCGCAAATTTAAGTAATAAAGGAATATAAAGGCAGAAACAGTAAATTAAAGGTTTGAGGGTGAATAAATTTCATAGCAGAGTATCAGCGGTCATAGCAGCATTCCAGAGGTAGTACGGCGATATCAGCTAGATGACATCACCTTTTGCCCAGCAGCATTTGTTATTTCGCGTACCAACCAGTGTTATCAAGAAAAGTGATGTTTTTGTGCATGGTAATGAAAAGGATTAACCTATCTTTCAACGGTAAAACAATTTCAAACTTTGCTAGTTTTTAAGAAACATTGTGACAGAGGACTTAGTCCCATGTAGTAGATATAAGTTATGTAGGTTTGCGTAGGGTAGATATAAGGTTTCTAAATTTTGTTTATTTTATTAATCCATATAAATATGACAATAAACATAGTCATATCAAATCAACTTTTCAGGAAATATTTTAAAATTCAAAACAAAATTCAATAAATTTAATAAAATATTAATATGCCATAAAGTCACTATTTTGAAAAAGTAACATCAGCTTAAAAATTAATCTTGCAAAGAAAATTATCATAGACCTAATTGGACCCCCTCTAGGACTAAAGAGTGCTCATGTCTTAAGTGATCCTTCTAGTAAAATAGAAATTAGTGGCCATAGAACTGGCGCACATAAAAGAAGAATTCAATAGGGAAGAAATAATGTAAGTATTCTATAAGCAGAACAAATATTTCTTCATCATACTATTACTTTTACATCTCATTTTATACAAATGTGTCTAAAACAACGTAATAGAGCATTCACATATTTACATAATATCAATACAACACAATTATCACCCAACGTAGGGCATTCTTAATATCTCCAAATTCATCATTACAATATATATATATATATATATATATATATATATATATATATATATATATATATATATATATATATATATATATAGCTTTTAAGGTATATATATATATATATATATATATATATATATATATATATATATATATATATATATATATATATATATATATATATATATATATATATATATATATATATATATATATAATGGGTCCGACAATAGGGACGCTCGATCTTTGACAGCTCATGGCGGCCATGTTGTTTGTGGTAGAGTTGGCAAACGTAGTTGTTATTATTCAGTGTATCTTCACAAATCACCACGAACCAATTCAGCCGCGAGCAACATGTGCAAATCGTTAAAACTTATTACGAAAATCATTCATCGGTTCGAGCAACGTTCCGCGCGCTCCGCCAATTTTACGGTGCAATTGATCGTCCTGCTGAGTCGACTATCCGTCGTTTGATTAACAAATTCGAGGCAACCGGTTCGGTGAACAATCAGCCAACACCGACGCGTCGTCGAAACGTCCGATCTGCCCAGAATGTCGCCGCTGTGCGCGATAGTGTGCGTGAAAATCTGGGCATGCATCCGTACAAGATCCAGCTGACACAAGAGCTCAAAATAAACGACCATAGACAGCGCCGTATCTTCGCTGATTGGGCTTTAGAGCAGTTGGAAGTCGACCCCGATTTTGGTCGCAAAATCATCTTCAGCGATGAGGCACATTTTTGGTTAAATGGGAATGTCAACAAGCAGAATTGCCGTTATTGGGCCGAGAACAATCCACAGGAGGTCCACCAGGTCGCAATGCACCCAGCAAAGGTAACTGTTTGGTGTGGATTTTGGGCCGGAGGCATCATCGGGCCGTATTTCTTCGAGAACGACGATGGTGTGTCCATCACGGTAAACGGCGAACGATACAGATCCATGATAACGAACTTTTTCTGGCATGAAATCGACAATATGGATGTCGAGGATATGTGGTTTCAGCAGGACGGCGCTACGAGCCACACAGCGCGCGCCACAATGGATCTTCTGCACGAGCGCTTCGGAGGAATGGTTATCTCGCGCGGAGGCGACCACTGGCTGACTGGCACGGTGACTGGCACGGTGGCGATCAACTGGCCACCGAGATCGTGCGATTTAACCCCACTAGACTATTTCTTGTGGGGTTTTCTTAAATCACAGGTCTACGCAAACCAACCACAAAACACTGATGCCCTCAAAGTCAACATACGCCACGCCATCGATGAAATACAGCCCGATTTGTGCGCCAGAGTCATTGAAAATTGGACTTCTCGTATGCGCGCCACCCAGCGAAGCCGAGGTGGACATTTGACCGATATTATTTTCCATACATAATGCCTTCGAATACTCTTTCAAACAAAAAATAAATTTCATTTATACCTCTCACACAACTTGCTTAATTTCATTTTAAAGATCCAGCGCGCTTATTGGCGGACCCTTTATATATATATATATATATATATATATATATATATATATATATATATATATATATATATATATATATATATATATATATATATATATATATATATATATATATATATTAGCTTTGAAATTCTTACAGACTTAAATACAGACTAAGCAAGCAATTTCTGTATCACTCCCTCTTTAAATGCTTCAGAACTCTATTGTATATGTAATTCAATATTTTCCCGCATATAGTTGGAAAAAGTAGTTGTTTTTCAATAGGTTCAACAAGATTTTATGCATTTTAAAGTTTAACATCTTCTGTATAACTGTATGCCTAATGCTTTTATATATAATATGTTCAAATAGAACAAATATAAATAGTAGACTAGGTTTGTGTATTCTAAGAATTTGAGTTCGGTCAAAAACTAATGTCATAAAACGTAACTGCAAGTGTTGGAGTATTAATATTTTAAATTCATGTATAAATGATCAATGAAATAAATCGTATACTGCTCTGAAGATCCTCAAGAAAGGTGAAAGAACTTGTACAACTTCTAAGTGGTTCGTTTTCGTGTGTATAGTGGTTCGTTTCCGTATGTATGTCCAGATATAGCACTGGTAAGTGTGTTTTTTCCTTCTTATTCGTCTATTTGCTTATTTCTATGTAATGAAATGCTACAAACCCAAGATTACTTTTCACAATATATATATATATATATATATATATATATATATATATATATATATATATATATATATATATATATATATATATATATATATATATATATATATATATATATATATATATATATATATGTATATATTAGCTTTTAAGTTATTCACAAGAAAATAAACACCCCAATTGTATATTGTCCAGATATACAACTGAGTCCAGGTAACGACTAAGAGAAAAGTGACGTTATATCTGCTTGGATGTTATAAACGTTTGTCAATTTATGTATTATATCCATTGCCAAGCTTTTTGGCCTTTGTTTGGTTATCGGCGAATGCGTTTACATTTTTTCTCGACTATTGCAAATCGTGTACACTGTGGAATTCCAAAAAGGCGGCAAATTGTACTTTGCCATTTTGAATTTCTTTAAAATTTTCACTTTTTGTTCAAAGCTAAAAGCCTTTTTAAAACCTTAGAACCTTGTTCACTCATTTTTGCCAGCGTCACGTATGAACTTTGTTTGAAAACTAAATTTTGGTTCCATGTAAACTTCGAGTAGGCACATCTCTGGGATTCATTGCAGTAGCACTACTAGTAGTACTGTATTTATTATGCCATTTGATAATAAAAGTCACTCCCAGGAAGATCTTACAATCTTACCATATTTCCTTGCTACAAACGGGAATAGAGGCTTAGCACCTGACATATAGGTATAACATAAAGTAGATTCTTGAGGATTTGAGGAATAAGCATTATAATATAAGTTCACAGCTTAACTTGGTCCAACTAAGTAAGTTTTTAAAATACCAGTTTTCATTAACTTAATGGACACAATATCAATATTTATCATTTGCTTTTAATTCCAACAGAAACATCCACTTCACTATATCCAATGCTGTGATTACCCTCTGTATAGCTAAGCATTTAACATAAATGCTACCTTGTATTATGGCAAAACCGGCTTCTATTTTTCCAAACGCATCGCAGTTTGTAGCTCTAGGAATATTTACGGTAGTGATAAAACCATACACACTCTAGAACGTATTTTCTTCTGCACTTACAATCTTTTAACCAGTCGACGTTCTTGACTAGAGTATCGAATGGTAATTATGAATATCACAGTGGCGATGTTATCGCGGTGCCAGGTAAGTGGAAGGCTGAGAGTTTCATTACGTTAGGTGACAGCTTCCACCGGGTTTATTTCACTAGAAGTTGTCGACTCTATAATGTTACATATGATGGTGTAGACGGAGGTTAAAGACATTCTTATGTGATTCATTGGACATTGAAGTTTTTCGTCATAGTTCATTATTTTTAAAGCTAGGCTAGGGTTTTGCTCTATTTTATATTATTCTGAATTATCCTGAAGGTGCAGAATGAATATCATCTCATCAGCATCTGATATGCATCAGTAAGCTGCGAATATGGCTCTTTATTTCCATTCACAATGCCCATTATAATATGTTGTTTGTTTTTTTGTGGAAATAATAAACCGTTTATTATTATTATTTTTTTTGGTGCTGGTAAGTCCCCCCTGGCCTCCGACTAGTCCAGAGAGTCCCTCCAGCCTCGTTACTCAATGACCGCTTACCCAATACGGTATACCAGCATGAATTATGCCATGGATTTTTTTTATTATACTCCTTTAAAAACACCTTATTTCTATATGTATTATTAATAATGTAAGATGGCCTTTTTCGGACAGGGTAAGATGGTGAAAAAAGTTTTACTGATCTGCAATTCTTTCCGTTAGTCTATGAAATTGGTATACATTTTACATTGTTTCAGATGAGGTAATTCTGATTTTTTTATATGTGGTATGTGATGAAGTGGTAAATGACAAATCCATGCTTTCCACCTCGAAAGCACTTCGGATATTTGTTAAAAACTTTAAAAATCATTAAAATCGGACTTTTTTGAGATTTTTTCAATTTTTACCAGCAAGGATCTGTGTTATGGCAAAAGGTACTATGTACACTTTTTAAGTAGACTAAATTTGCAACAAAATAAAAACTTCCTCAGCACTTTTTGGCTGATATAATAACGTATATGATGACTTTTGCCGTAAAATGGGTCCTTACTGGTCAACATTGACGAAAAAAAATAAAATTTCCTATTTTTTTGGAAGTTTTGCAAAGCTTTCAACATCTTAGAAACTAATTGGTCTATCGAGACTAAATTGTCTTCATTTTGTTGCATATTTAGTCTACTTAAAAAGTGTACTGACTTGTGCCGTAACACAGGTCCTTGGTGGTAAAAATCGAGAAAAACTGAAAAAAGTCCGAAAATTTAATGGGTTTGCAAATAATATTTAACAATGATCCGGAGGGCTTCCGAGGTGAAAAAAATGGATTTCTCATCACTACATCACATGCAACATATTAAAAAATCAGAACTACCTCATTTGATGCAAGGCAACCTCTCGTTTGGTACGATTTCCACGTACCTACTACATGCGCTGAATAAAAATATCGAATATATTATATGGCTTTAAAATAGAAATATAAAGCCAAGAAAAGTAAATTTAAGATTATTAATTTGCTATCTAATATTTAACGTGTACCTACTTTGTATTTTAATTCGTAAATGTTTGAATATTTAGATACATTTATGATTTATGTAATATTTTTTGACGTTTTGTCCACTTTATCCAACAGACTAATTTCAAACAAATCACCTTTAAAATAATTTGAGAGTAACCATGGAAACGCATAGTATATGCTTGTGACAATACAGTGCATGTTGTTTATTTTCTGTCGATAAATGTTGTAGGTACCGATAAAACGTACTCAGTAGAAAATCCTGAAATTCACGATAACAACCTAGAGCAAGTGGCACAAGCGAACGCGAATTTATTACCAGTAAAATCCAACTCAAGATATGAACACGAATATCAAATTTTTACTGAATGGTGAAATCTGAACAAAATCAAAACTGTGAGCCACGATATTCTTCTACTTTGCTTTGTCGAAAAAGTTAATTCTATGAAATCTTCCACGTTATGGAGTCGATTCTCAATGCTAAAAAGTTGTTTGGACATAAAAGTAACATCGACAAATATCCAGAAATTATTGCTTTCTTGAAGCGTCAAGCTGTAGGATATATACCGAAAAAGTCTAAAGTTCTAACAGCAGAACAATTAACAAAATTTTTATGTGGAGCTCCAGATAAACGATATCTACTACCAAAAGTAATTTTAGTGTTTGGAATCTTTGGTGCGTGTCGAAGAGATGATTTAATGCGAGTAAATCTAGACGATGTAGATAATGTAGCCCTTCCATGTCGTATTTTTACGAGATGGAAAAACTCATACATCAAAAAGTTTCACCATTACCAATGAAGGAGGTATACCACCTACATTTGAGCCCTGCACATTTCATCGTAAATATGCAGTTCTACGACCTAAAAATATGAACAGCACAAGATGATTTGTTGCATATCGAAACGGCAGGTGTTACGATCAACACGTTGGATGCCACACCATGGTGTTCCGAAAATTACTGCAGGATACCTGAAACTAGAAGATCCCAGAAAATATACCGGGCATGGGCTAAGGGTCAACCATGTTGGTGGAAAGCGGCACTGATTTACTCACTTTGAAAAGGCACTGAGGATGGCGTTCTCCCAATGTAGCAGAAGGATATATAGAAGCGTTCATACAAAGAAAAATCGAGGTATCACGAAAACCGTTTAACCGTTTTTCTAATTTTGACATATAAAGTGAGCCTTTTCAAAACCCTTTGACGTTAGGAAACGACAAATCCATGCTTTCAAAACCAGTTACGAAAAGTTAAAATATTACGCAACTGGTTGTGTAAAGTTCATTACATAGTAGGTTATTTAGACCTGACAAGCTATGAAAGTGACGAGCTGTCACACCGTTACAACCTACTGGATTGTTTTTAAACGTATAAAATTCATATTTTTCTTCTCATAAAATATAAAATTGTTGTAAACTATAAAAAAATCTTGTATAAAACACGTTGGGAAACACTATTTTGTGTAACTCGCATCCTTTTGCAGAAATCTGCTCGTTACACAAAATAGTACTTTTCCCAACTGGTTACATAAATAGCTATTGTTTTTATATTTTCATTTTCAAAGAAGTGCAATAAAAATATCGTTCATTACACGTCTAGAAACAGATTTTTCCATGACTCCTAATGAATTATACTATAACACTCCGTCCCTATTTGTTAAATTGTCCCTATTAAATTGTCCAGTGAAGAAAACATGTTTACTCACAATCGGTTAGTAATTTATGGATTTCTAACCTTTGAAGTAATCGGGAAGCGACTTATTACTTACTTTACTTTCCCAGCTAGCCGGGAAAGTACTTTCCCGGCTAGCATCTGTCACTTTTCTTACCTGGAAATGTCAATGTCATTTTTGATTAAAAGATGGTTTAGAAAGAATAGAATCCACTCAACATTTATTTAATTCAGAAACAACAACAACAATAGCAAAAAGAAAACTATTTGGAATTATAAATATTAATAGTTACATTGGAATTATGATTACTATTAACGGTTAAAGTAAGACCGTGTTGCTCAAAATTATGAGTTTCAGAAATAGATGAAGACGGCGACGTTTCTGGATTTTCTACATGAGACAACATATTAGCAATTTTTATTTGTCCATGTAATGAATTCTCCACATATCCCTCTGCTACGGTGTTGGATTTCCAACCCCCCAACTTTTTCAACTGTAGGATGTCTCCACCTGTATTTGCTAATAATGTTGCTGAAGTACGTCTAAAACAATGTCCTGTAAACCTGTTAACATTTTCCAGCTTTAAATAAGTTGCTATTTTTTTGGGAAAACTTCCTATAGCATTATGCCCAAAAGGCTGTCGTGTAATTTTACCAAATCTTATTTGTAAAAAAAATCTATCAGAGTCAATGTTATTACGAAGGTCACAGTATTGCTTTATTATATTTATCCATTCCGATTTTGTAATTACAAATGTACGGGAAGAGTAGGTTTTTGTGACAGGAATCACTATTATAATTCGATTTTCTAAAATATCCAGGTCACTTATTTTCATTTTTAAAAGTTCATCGCACCTACAGGCTCCGGAAATGCCAATAATTAAAGCAACCTAAAAAAATTTAATATAACATATATTTAATATGCACTAAATAAATTAAAATTACCTTTTGAGGAAGATATTCTATCGGGGCATTGTTTAAAAATGTATCGATGTCTGCTTCAGAAAAAACACTTGACTTTTTAGCTTGATATCCCACATTCTTCCTTTTCAAAAATGCCTTCAATTTTGCGTAATTACTAATATCAACATTATGCCTAAAGTTTAATACTGCTCGCAACATCGAATATCTTGACCATAATGTGGAGGCTTTACTTTGTTTGCTTATTTCACAAAAATAAGCAAGAAGTACCGTCTCAGAGGTATGCTGCACACCTTTAGCCACGCACCATTTACTGTATAGTTCATAGGTGTTTTCATACCTCTCCCTGCTTTTTTCAGGAATTATTCCTTCAGTAGCTCTCTCTGCAGCTACCCGCACTTCTGGTGGCGTACATTCAAATTCACTATCAGACATTTTTGTAAAATAAACACAATTTGATTATATGTACAATTAATGGCGTCGTGTATCGCCTAAATGTCAGATTCAACAAACTTGTTTTGTTACCTAGCAACGATCTCACAGGTTACTTAAAATAATTCATCTTATCACATAATGAAAATGGATATAGATATTTGAAACGAAATTATTATTGGTAGATTGTGAGTATTAGAAATCCATAAACTACTAACCGATTGTGAGTAAAATAGTATACAAACCTCGCGGGAACTCATTCTAGCCTCGCGTCTGTAGTTTACCTCGGTGCTTCGCACCTCGGTAAACTACCTTGCCGCTCGGCTGAAATAGAGTACTTTCCTGCTCGGTATGTAACGTACTATTAGACAAAATATGAGGGAAATCCGAATCAGACTATTCTGAAAGTTTATCAACAGAATTAGTCAGTTTTTAGTCTTGCGTAACGAAATTCGAAATAAGAATAGCATTCATGAAACGGAAATAAATGTATTTTAAGCAGTGTTCCGTATGTTTATTCGTTGTTCCAGTTATTTTTAAATTTACCTGTTATATACGTCCGCTTCTGCCTAGATATCATGGTCAAAATTAAAACTAATTAAAACGTATATGCGCCGTGATACGATATAAGTGCGCGTAGAAGAACCAAAATCAAATTTGTAATTTTTCTACCGGTAAGTTTTAATTACGAATATGTATATTTTTACAATACTTAATTATAAGTCATTTGGATAAATTGCAATATGTATACCTACATATTATAATAAAAATGAAATAATATTGCAGGCAACTCTTATCACCGCCTATTCACAGTAGCTCAAAAATAAATCTGACGACGCGGCGGTATAGCAGGGAGTCAGGCCAGTCAAACCAGCGCTCATCATAGACTGTTAAGACCAGAGAAGTTTCAAAAATAACACCTGTATTGGAATCATATCGTTTGTTTTAATAAGCTATTTCAATTATAAGTATTGAAATAGACTTCTTCTAACAGCTAATTGCCTGTAACTAATCCTCACCTTACGCAACTATAATTTTCAAAATTTTACTCAGGGACCATTATCCTCAAATGTTTGTTGAGACTGTATCATTAATCAACAAATTCATAGGAACTGTATGAATGTTTAATATTCACTTGATTCATAAAATCACCACCTTCCACGACGAATACTTTGATATATCACCTCCACGCTGTGTCCCATTTACAATACACCCTTCTTATGCTTGTTATACATGAGTGTACTGTCCCTCTAATGACACCTACAGCGATAGAACGCCTTTGTAGTTAATTAATGAGCGGGAAAGTGTCAACTAAGAGCCTTTTTTGTGTTAACTTCTAAAGGCAAAGAAACCATTACACTTTTGAAGAGCTTGTCGCCGTAGGTATTCTCGTTAAGCATACAACGCGACGTCGCTGGTAGTTTTCAAAGAATAATTATATTATAAAACAGAAATTCCTGAGATAAATAGGTGTACAAATATGTTGTATTTGTTTAGAATCAGCATGTGTAATCAGAATTGGCAGCAGATGATTATAGGATTCGATCAAAAATTGAGAAAGACAGGTTACAAATAATTTAACTTATGTCCGTGGGATATATCTCTGTTTTACCTCGAAGAAATATAATTTCGCTGCACCCTCGAAAATTATGTGTTTTGAGTGCTGCGCGGAAAACAAAATGGCCCCAATCAAACACATTCCAATTTATCTAAATAATTATTGGTACTAGGAAAAACTTTAATATAAAAGATATTGCTATAGCAATTCTACACCAAAAAGGTTATAACGATTTTTTATGTAGGACTAACCGTTTTTTCAAAATGTTTACTCTTCTAGTTTCCAAAAATAAAAATGAACATATCTAAGTATGAGGGTTTTGAGGTCTAAGTGTGAGGAGAAAAAGATGCCGGATGGAAGATAAAGAAAAATGCGTCCACATCTCGTGACTTGCAGTCCAAGTTTTAGAAAAATACAAGGAATCGATGGTATTAGCCCACGCGTTTAGTGGATATTCTACTTCTACTTTCTTAGGAAAAGAAAAGTACAGATGATCGGAGTTGGGCCTTTTCATTTTAATGCTTTATGTGAGAGTGTTTTAAAACAATTGTCGCCGTATTTTTACTAAGCACGTTTTCTATCGAAATTTTTTTTTTAAATAAAGCGCGCCCTTATACGTGATGTCACGTATTCTTCCTTAGTGACGTCACAGAGCCTACGATCTTGAACATGAAACAACGGTGTATTAGTGCTATATGCGAAAGTTGATTCCCTGTTTTTCGACAGTGGACGTTGAAATTGACTTAGTTGACACTTTCTGATGTGACTTAGTGATTGATGTGAAATTGACTTAGTTGACATTTGCTGATAAATAATTTGACACGTAAAACTCGTCCACCAAGCTAAAGGCAACTTACGGCATATTTTCTGCACTTCGTTTAGAAAATACTGGCTCCATTTTCCTACAAGAATGTACAGAAACAAAGCAAAACACAATTCGTAGAGGAACGCACAAAACATAACCACAAACCTAAGCGTAAACAACTACAGTGCTGTGGGCATGGGCTATTTAGGCGTTCTGACCAGAGATATATTTCATTACTATAGTTCTTACAAATAATGCTGCCAACTTAATTCCAGGCTGTGTGACGTCACTCAGTCTTAAGGTCCAATGAATAAGGTCAAATTACTATAATAAATATTTATTTTTTATTAAACACTGTGAGATTTATATTCGAAACAAAGTTGCACGAGGTGAATATCTATCAGTTTTCAAATAAACATATTTGTTTTGATATTTAAGAATCTAGGTAAAAGGCTCATTACGCTCGCACTGTACAAATCTCCAAGAAAATAGATCTTTAAATCGACAACGTTTGTTACGTTCACTTTTAGTAGTTAACAATTTGAGAATCCGAAATTTACTGTAGGTATATTTGATGGATACAATTGATTTTAGGCAGTGACTACGCGTTCCCTTTTACATGTATTTAGAAATTCAGATAGGCATATTACTTTCATTAGTCGATTACATCAATATTGCTGCAGCTCATTTATTAGGTACTTTGTCATATATTTACCACAAATATCTGTGTCGCCTTATTGTTTTGTGAGTTGACCATTGGCAGTTCTGTGACGCTAACCTAGGTCAGCAGATCTCTGGTCTGTCTTTTCGCTTCCCTTTCTGAGCGGAACGCGTAGATGGTATAGTGGTTTTTCATCGTGTTAAAAGTTTGAGTGATTTTCTTAGTTAAATAACGTAGTATGTACGTTCCGACATAATGGGATAATACAAGAAAATCATAATACATGTGTTGGTATTCTGGATGAATATACACATACCACATTAGTGGGATCATATAACTTTTAACGTTGAGGTAAGCCATTTTGTTTCTTGAATCGCGTGTTCATATTTTATGTTGCCTACTTTGTGTTCTCTAGAGCCAGCGTTGTGTTGAACTCCCTAGAGTTAATTGAGGGGCATAGCGAAGCTATCGTTTCTCCGATTCCAACTAATTAAGGCTTCATTGTCTTTCGGCGAGAGTAAGCCACACCACCTTTTAGACTATCTTTTGGACCATCTTTTAAACCACCTTATACACCACCTGCTTTTATACTACCTCTTTTTGAACAACCTTTGGAATCACCTTTCTGAAGTCCATCGACCCCTGTACCGGTGTAGAGTCACAGGAGAGATCCACCTTACTGGAAGACCTTGCATATCACATATAAGCTAGTTTTAAGAATATTTTAAAAGGGGCCACACCCTGTTTAAGTGACTTGAAATTGCTACGCTACGTGTGTACGCAAAAAAATATATAAAATTATTACGAGCCATCAGCAAACGTTTGACAAAGTGTATATGTATTCACCTGATTACTCCTGCTGTTTAATTAACCTATTTGGGTAGGCATTGTTTCGCTGTTTTTCTTTGTATATTGATTGCGGAAAGGCCATCGTGCAATTTTTGACCATCACCATCTCTAAATTATTATCACCATCTCTAAATTATTATCACCATCTCTAAATTATTATCACCATCTCTAAATTTCCAATTGAAAAGTAAACCCAGTAGTAATTATACTGTGTATATTATTTTTCTTTCCCCCAAGAATTACAGAAAGTGCCAGAGTGTATTCGATACCCAGGACAACTTGGGGACTTACTGACAGTTGCGGGAATTTTATTTTTATTAAGATCTGAGCTAGCTTAGGCAAACTTTTTCTTGCCCACTTTAAATCGCTATTGAATGTACTCCAAGGGGTAATACGCTGTAATATTACCATGCCACCATCATCTGCAGCATTACAACAACATTGGCATAGAGCATTTCTCTAAATTCAGTTTTGGCGAGCGGAGAACATCCCCGTTTCTATTCTTCAGGTGCTGTTGCGGAAAATGATGCGGTTGTGTCACAGTTGGATACGCTGCTCAATTATGTGCTTCAACTGTCATGGGCAATAATGCTTCAATTCAGAACTTAAGGAGGAACGCATTGATGAACCTCTTGATGAGTAAAAATCGGTAGAATTGCAGTGAAATAGGCCTACTTCCTCGTGGGTGGTGTGTAAACGGGAAAATTAATGAAAATTGATAAAAAAGGATGTTCCACCACCGTGTGAGATGGGAGCTGATGAACTCCCATCCCATCTTTATTCCTAATACTTAATAAAGAATTCGAACCCCGAAAATAATTTCTTTATAATTTCATATAGGTACTGTAAAAAATTGAGAGATGGGGTATTTGTTAATCCATTAGTGTTTGTAATGTATTACTTATAATTAGTATTGTCCAGTGGCCCTAAAAATAATGTCAAACATGTGAATATGCACAAGCAAAACCCCCATACTTAGACATATTCAATTCTATTTTTGGAAACTATAAAAGTAAACTTTCTGATAAAACGGCTAGTCCTACGTAAAAAATTGTATGAACGTTTTTTGTGTGGAATTTATGTAGCAATATTTTTTCCTAGTCGCCTTTTTTATGCGATGCCGGCCATTTTTTTTCGCGCCTAGCACTCAAACGCATAATTTTCGAGAGTGCCAACATCGAAATTATGTTTCTTCAAGGTCAAACAGAGAGATTGAGACCACTTCCACACTTATGCAAGTGTGGGAGTGGGAACAAGGAACCCACGTGAGCCTGTTTTTGTACATTTGATAGGAGACTATAAGAAATTGCTAAAATAAAAAGTCTAAACCATGGCTGTTATTGTTGAAGGTCATTTCAAATTAGTTTTGAATTATTGTTCAAAAAACATCCTGTTTCTCGCCTAATTCTGATCTATCCTTAGATCACTCGGTAGTTCTGATACGTTAAGCTCTGAAATCCTACACAAAGAACTTCCACCAAGATTAAGCAATAAATATGTAGACTGGGACAAATTTATAACAATATAGGAAGGATATTGTTCTGCAATAGGTTGAAGGATGATATTTGTTAGACGACTAGCTAGTTTGTGAGTCGAAGAAGCAAAGGCATTCATATCCTGATCTGAGAGGAATGGGATGGAAATGGGAGTGGAATCTTATGAAATCCTACGAATTCCGGAGGGCTCTTCACGGGGGATAAGGGTTTTTCCAATATCTGGATATCGGAATGATTTATGATAATTTTAGTTTTCTCTTCTAGGTATGTGGTGGTCATATCTGGTATACGTTTATAATCAGTTGTATTATTAGGTCAGACATTTTATTATTATTAAGAATGACAGTGGTGTTGGTTTTATCTCCTGGAAGGATAATAAGGTCCTCATTGTTGTATAAATATTTTAATGCTCTTCTTTATATAGATGGAAGGTTTGAAGAGGGAGGTTTTACGTTATGGATTATCACAGCAATTAAGTGACATTCGCTAGGTGGTTTGGGAGGTGGGATATAGAGTTTTTAACTTGGGAAATTATTATCTCTGTTAATTTTTGGAAGAACTAGCGAAATTAAATCCTTTAGACCAGGCTTAGATAACGGGATCACTGATGGGGAAGTGAGAAATATTCTGTACTGAGATCTAGCTTGTTTACTGAGGTCTAGCTGGTTTATTGTGAAGGGTTGAGAAAGCTTATGTCTCTGTATTTTTATATTTTGTTCTGCAATGTGTTGCGCTTAGACGTGGTAAATTCTATCAAAGGTATCCCAAAAGAATTGGGTGAATTTTGGAAGTGTGGATATGTATGTTTTTCGTAAAAGCAGAGATTCAAATAGAAGTGATTATAAGGGTGCCAAAGCTGTATTTACATAATTCGCTGGAAGAGCACTTAAAGGCGTAAATGGCGCAGTCGGTCCACTGTCCATAGTCATTATGTAACATACAACTGAATCTGATTGACAATTACATGACAATTACATTGACTAATTCTATAGACAGTCAGGATACCTAACTGGAGTTTTAACTTTACGCCCACTTCGCGTTACTTTCACTTTCGATTCGTGTACTCTGCTTTTTGACACTCCCGCTTTCGCACTTTCACTTTCGCGTCTTCGAACTGACATCGTCCTCCATTTGAGAGTTTTTTGGTATAGAGAAAAATAGTATATATGCCAGTCGTCTGACGGCATCATCCCCTTCTCATTATTGACCAGCACAGTAACCAGTCTTTTTCTCTTTTACTTTATTAATCTCCTCCTCATTGAAATGGATATTATCCTGAGGCCAATGCGATGATTCTCGATATAACCACACCAACTTGATTCGAGCAATTGTTTAGCAGAACAACCTCGAGAAGGAAGGTCAGCCGGATTTAGCGTACCAGGAACATGTATGCTACCAAAATGTATGCAAGGTCCATTGTTCAGCTTCTTTGGAACCCGCATTTATCCATCTAGGAATTTTAATAGCTGACAGATACGGCAATTCCTTGATCCATTTTCTAAAATGTGTTTCCATTACAGGTTCGACCGGTGCATCCCAAGTCAGCTGTTTTTTCCATGTCTTTTGCAACAACAATTTTGGTATTAGCGTTGTAGGACAAGTATAACCAATAGGATCGAATACTCTCTGAACTTGCGATAACATCATCCTCTTGGTTATGGGTATATTTATAAATTGTTCTATGGTTTTATCATCTAGGTTCAAGCTTAGAGTGTCGTTCTGTTTGTTCCATTTCATTCCCAACACGGGAATAGAATTATTATGGTTACTATCTTGGACTTGATACGTGTGCTCCCACCCTCTTAGATCAAACTTGCCCTCAGCCATTACCATACTGGCTTCTTCGATCAATGTTCTCAACTCTTTGTCATTCCCAACACTGGTTACACAGTTATCAACATAAAAACTATTTGACAATTTCATGACAGTTTCTGCTGAAAAGGTTTTAGAATCAGATTCCTTCAACATCTTGGACAAATGATACTCTATTGTAGCTCCTAACCGGAATGGACTGCTGTTGATTCCGAACACCACACGACGATGACGATATACTATTTGTCTACCCTCACTGTTACACCATAAAAAACGAAGGAAATCTATCAGACTCATGTATACTAATTTGTAAAAAAGCTGTCGACACTACACCAATTTTCTGTCGCCTAAATCTTAGCAAGATATTAGGAATCAATTCAATCAAATTTGGTCCTTTCTCGAGGCACTGGTTTATAGAAGGGCTATCTCTTTCTCTGGCTGAGGCGCCAAAAACAGGCCTTATCTTTGTGGTCACACTGCTGAGTTTAATCACTGGTCTATGTGATAAGTAGTGACCCTCTTTTACAGATTGTGTCTCGTAAACTTCTTCGATAATATTTTCATTTCGCCAATCTTTAAATACTTGGTCATAGGCTTCAAAATATCCGTCATTAGTAATTTTCTTAACGGTATTCTCTAATCTCTTCTTAGCCATCTTAGCTTGGTAACGCCGGATGTTTTTCTAACCACGGTAGTCTAACTTCATACCGACCATCGGCTTCAGTTGTAATGGTTTCCAGGAAAAGTTCTTTAGCTGCCAAGGCTGTTTCTTCATGAATCTTTCCTTCCGCAGGATCGTTTATACCCAAGACATCCAGTTCCCAAAGATTAGTTATCGAAGCATTATTTATGAAAAGAAAGACAGAAGTCATAAACAAGCTTTGAGTTTTTCCAAGGGTATCTTACCCATCAAGGTCCAGCCTAGTAACGTTTCGATGACCACCAGCCCGCATTCAAGAATATATCTTTTTCCCGTGTACAGTTTTCCTGCAATATCGGAGCCTATTAAAAGTTCTATAGAAGTGTCGTCACTTGAATCTGATACCTTAATATTTAACAAGCGAAGTTCTTCCATCCACGGACCATGAAATACACCAGAAACATTGTTGCAAATTATGGGTTGGTCCAAAGCCTCAAAAGTACAGCTATAGTTGTCATTATTCACTGTGACGTCATAACAATCATGTTCCTGAGACAACTCACTTCCGCCAAACAAACCATGAATAATGTTGATCTGTCGTTTAGACCTGTACTTCAAAAATTCAGCTGTAGATTTTAAAATATGTCTTTTGAGACCCAGTATCTATCAATGCGCGTACATATCGTTCTTTCTCGGAGTTTTGAATTTTTACGCGGAGTGTTTGCAAAAAAACATGTTGATTTGTACTAATGGCAAATGTTTGATGGATTCCCACTACTTCTTCCTTGTTATCTTTTTCGTTAGATTTTCCTTCTTTCTGTCGATTAGCTGAGCGTTCTAGACACATCAGAGCTACGTGTCATTTACCTACCACAAACGTTACATTTTAATCGTACACGACAATTACGAGACTGATGTCCAATTCTTGGCAGCGAAAACAGGCTCTCTTTTCCATTAATATATCCTGTTTTCATCATAACTTAGTTTCTGAGCATTAAAACAATTCATACTCTCATGTAAATTCTGACAAAAGAGACATTCATTTACAACAGAATTGATTAAACCCGTTGCAGTAAAAAATTTGGGAGAAATTTTTTCGTATCTATTTGATTTATTTTCACCATGTCTAAAATCCTTATTTCTCTTACTGTTCAAATCAAAACCCTCGATAGCTAAATTAATATGTTGTTCATTGTCAACCTCATTTTTTAAAAACATCATTACAAGTGGATTTGCGCAAATCCAAATTACAAATGATTATTTATTAATACGTTTTAATACATACCCTTCTTCCAGCCTCGTTGTTATGCATGTTCATTAGAACCCGGCCCTGTTCCCTTGTGCCTCTTTTAAATTTTCTCTCCTTTTCTCGCACGTCCACGAAGTTTTGCGTAAATCTGAAACAATAAAAATATTAACTATAATTTATTGTTATATTGTAGGACTTTTTGATACCAATTTATTATTGACTTTTTGATGCCACTGTGATATTGTAAGGATAATAATCTAAGGGTAATTTTTCGCGCCATTTAAAATATCGCAACGGCCGCGCCGAACTTCAGTAGGCGGGAGTGCAAATTAAATTTTTATATAGCGAAACAAACGACTCTGAATAAACATTATAGAAGGGAAGGTCCGGCTGCCCGGCTGCGTGATTTGCTACGGCTTAAGCGCCCTCTGTCATAAATGTCAGGGCCACCCTAGACGATCTGTCATTCCAGACCGCGACCAATCGGTAATCTCAGGGTTGCATGGGGCGCTGACACCGAGCGGCATCCGGAATACGGATTATTATGGTATCTATAATGGTATCATTGGTGATCCACGCAGATGCTCCCATGTCGTGTCTATTATGCTTTGGAAATTACACCGTAATCTTTTTCATCTTGCCTCTTTTCTTTTTATTTGAATTCTGCGGCGCTAATGATGCAGTCCAATCGACATTACATGATGCGTGTGCTATTACCTGAGGTGAGGCAATACACCAATTAAGACGTAAAAAATGGGCAAATTAGAGCTCGCTACTAATGTACGCGTGTAATAATTTGCTCCTCGCATGCTACCTGATATATACATGGGCGCCGGAAGGGTCATATAAAGGGTCCGCCAATAGGGACGCTCGATCTTTGACAGCTCATGGCGGCCATGTTGTTTGTGGTAGAGTTGGCAAACGTAGTTGTTATTATTCAGTGTATCTTCACAAATCACCATGAACCAATTCAGCCGCGAGCAACATGTGCAAATCGTTAAAACTTATTACGAAAATCATTCATCGGTTCGAGCAACGTTCCGCGCGCTCCGCCAATTTTACGGTGCAATTGATCGTCCTGCTGAGTCGACTATCCGTCGTTTGATTAACAAATTCGAGGCAACCGGTTCGGTGAACAATCAGCCAACACCGACGCGTCGTCGAAACGTCCGATCTGCCCAGAATGTCGCCGCTGTGCGCGATAGTGTGCGTGAAAATCTGGGCATGCATCCGTACAAGATCCAGCTGACACAAGAGCTCAAAATAAACGACCATAGACAGCGCCGTATCTTCGCTGATTGGGCTTTAGAGCAGTTGGAAGTCGACCCCGATTTTGGTCGCAAAATCATCTTCAGCGATGAGGCACATTTTTGGTTAAATGGGAATGTCAACAAGCAGAATTGCCGTTATTGGGCCGAGAACAATCCACAGGAGGTCCACCAGGTCGCAATGCACCCAGCAAAGGTAACTGTTTGGTGTGGATTTTGGGCCGGAGGCATCATCGGGCCGTATTTCTTCGAGAACGACGATGGTGTGTCCATCACGGTAAACGGCGAACGATACAGATCCATGATAACGAACTTTTTCTGGCATGAAATCGACAATATGGATGTCGAGGATATGTGGTTTCAGCACGACGGCGCTACGAGCCACACAGCGCGCGCCACAATGGATCTTCTGCACGAGCGCTTCGGAGGAATGGTTATCTCGCGCGGAGGCGACATCAACTGGCCACCGAGATCGTGCGATTAAACCCCACTAGACTATTTCTTGTGGGGTTTTCTTAAATCACAGGTCTACGCAAACCAACCACAAAACACTGATGCCCTCAAAGTCAACATACGCCACGCCATCGATGAAATACAGCCCGATTTGTGCGCCAGAGTCATTGAAAATTGGACTTCTCGTATGCGCGCCACCCAGCGAAGCCGAGGTGGACATTTGACCGATATTATTTTCCATACATAATGCCTTCGAATACTCTTTCAAACAAAAAATAAATTTCATTTATACCTCTCACACAACTTGCTTTATTTCATTTTAAAGATCGAGCGCGCTTATTGGCGGACCCTATATATGGGGCGGGGCCAAGTAAAATAAATAAAAAACCACATTTTCATTATTAAAAATACATATATTTTATTTCATAGTTGTAACTAAAATTTTAAATTTGTTCGGGGGGGGGGGCGCAAGTTCCCCCCCTTCCGGCGCTTATGATCTTTTAACCTCCTGCTTTAATAACCATCATGATATATTTTAAGAAAAACAGAATCTCGAGGACATTTTTCACAAAAATTTATTGTGCTCTAAAATAGTAGTTGGGTCCATTCGTGGCGTGGAGAATAGAGATGGCTACATCAGATCAACTCTGCTATCAAGATTCATAATGCCAGAGTTTTCTTAAAGCTAAATTCAAACTAGCCATTCAGAAAAAATAACTGTCAGATAAAATGTACCCTCTTTACATATACAAATAAAAACCATATTTTACCATAACCATATTTTGTTTTTTTAAAGCGCATGCGTGAACGGAAGATGTCAGATTTCTAAAAAAAAATATTGAGTGCTTTGGTGGTACTACCTTTAATATGAATCACTTTTCCCGCTATGGTGACCTCGTAAGTATTCTTTCAAAAGTAATTCAGACCAATTGATTGATTTTTTTTTGAGAGCCATGCGCGCGCATGGAACGATTTTAAAGCAATTTGTTTTAATCATCTTATCTCTGCTAAACAATAGTTTCTTTACTATAGCTCTGCCAACTTTGTTGTGTTTCGGCCCACCCTATTCTTTATCAACCACAACACCCTTTCAGCAAACAGACCAAAGAACAACATTATCTTTAAAAATGTGGTAGAGGAAAAAATCCCAGATATAGGAAAATTAATGAATGTTAAGCGTTGCGTCATCACTGGTAATGATGTGGTTCAAGTTATTTCGACGTACGCGTTACTACGCTTTCATAAACACAGTGCGAATGCAACGCAGACAGTAGCCGAGTGCGCTGTCTGTGATTAATTCTGTTAGTGGTGACGAAACGCCTAACATTCATTAGTTTTAGTATATCACCTACTCGACGAATTCCTTCACGCACCAAGCACAGCCGGGAATGGCACTGTTCCTTCGCGCCTTCAGTGTTTGTCATACCTCAGCACTTTTGGCACAGTAAAAATGAAATTTCTATCGACACTGAAAAAACGGAGACGCGGCGCTTCGAAGAAAAAGCCCCAATGTGAATCCCAAAATCTTTACAAGGGCGGCAGCTCAGTCCAACATTAACATCGCGAGGTTGCCTCCAAACAGCTGCAAGATTTAACCAGGTGAAAAGAATTTTTTGACGACGACGACTTAAAATGATTTGACGAAAACAAATAAAAAAAAAACCAAACAAGCTAAAATTTCCCTGAAATTTTATCTGCATCTTAGAATCTATTTGGGCTACCGAGACTAAATTGTTTTCATTTTGTTGCAAATTTGGTCTACTTAAAAAGTATATATAGTGACTTTTGCCGTAACACAGGTCCTTTCCTTGGTGGTAAAAATTGACAAAAACTGAAAAAAGTCCGAATTTAATCTCATATTTAATTTTAGTGAAAATAATAATAAACAATACTAATTCCATTTATTAATAATAATAGCTATTTATGTAACCAGTTGGGAAAAGTACTATTTTGTGTAACGAGCAGATTTCTGCGGAACGAGCGCTAGCGAGTTCCGCAAAACGATGCGTTTCCCAACGTGTTTCATACAAGATTTTTTCTAATTTTCACCAATTTTGTATTTTATGAGAGGAAAACTGTGAATATTATACGTTTAAAAACAATCCAGTAGGTTGTAACGGCGTGTCAGCTCGTCACTTTCATAGCTTGTCAGGTCTAAATAACCTACTATGAAATGAATTTTACACAACCAGTTGCGTAATATTTTACTTTTGGTAACTGGTTGTGAAAAGTAAGACATTGCCTAACGTCAAAGGGTTTTGAAAAGTCTTACTTTACATGTCAAAATTAGAAAAAATATATGTATTATTTAGGAAAATCACATATAAATTGTTAAATCTATATGACAAGTTTTATTAAAAAAAAATTACAAACAGCACAGTTTTTAAATTGTTCATGTGTCACTCAGTATTTCATACAATTTAATGTATTGCGGTATAACCAAAATCTCCAATATCGTTTTACATTAAATATATGTACTCGTATGTGTTTTCTCTTGCATTGCCATACGAGTATGTTGACAAAAAAGGAATAAGTAGTAATTATGCTTCATCATTCTCCGAAGCTCTTGATGGAGACAAATTAATATTGTTTTCTAGATTCAGTATCGAATAACGTCGTTTTCATGGTCCCCCAGTTTTCGCTCGAGAACCATAAATATTCCTGTCGACGACAAATATTTACAACGCAATCGTTAAACAGCCACTGATTTATTGAGATTGAGATGTCTCTTATAAAACAGACGTATAGGTGTTAAATAACATTCCGGCTGAAGAAAATGTCTCTCAGTAGAAATAAATACTTAAAAATATTAAGCAGGAGACCAGAGTCAGATGTAGTCTAAGCAACGTGTAGAGTACAAGGAGGAGGGCATTTTTTCAAACTAACATAACTTCACAATATCTGAATAATTAAAAAACAAATTAGCAAAAATATGTTCAAGACACAAATTAACTGGGCCTGTTTCTCTTGGGTCGGCAGGGTCCGGCTTCTGGCTCCTGCATCGACAATCCACACTGATCGCAGCACGAATTGCGAATCATCACCGTCTTCGTTATCAGTTTCCTGCGTGTTGGATAAAGCGCAACCTACTCTAAAGACTCTATAGAGTAAGTTGTGGATAAAGTATCCGCAGGGGATGTGGGAAGGAGCTCCCAAGTTTTTTTCGTCGTCGTCGTTGTTCAGAATGGACACACCGTTCAAAGTTAAACAGTGCCCCTTACAGTTTTGACAGTCAAGAGCAACTCATTGCTGCCTTTTTCAGCTGCACCTTCCACTGCTGCATTTTTCTCGGCGCTGCGCTCTTTGGTTTTTCGTCAGCACAGGAGCTAGAATGTTGCTATTACGTTCACAACCTTACAGGTCTGGGGATAGTTGGTTTCCCAGCCTAAGTTGCACTTGGTAAGAATGTGCACAATGCATGCTCTTTCGCTACCCCCTCGCTGGGTGAAAGTGATGCGAGATCCACGTACGTTGGATATCGATATCAAAAATGAATCGGACCTGAAGGTGTTTAGAGAACTCATCTTTGCAGGCCGCCGTACTATTTTAGCATGCATATAGGCCCAGCTTCCACAACATCAGCATACCAGGAGGAGGAGTTGTGGAAGGAGACTGCTCTTTGTACTTCTGAATGTTTTTAGTAAATTTTTACAAAACCAAGTTTAGGGGCGGGGACTTTTAATAGTTTAACAACAACAAATTCCTAACCACAACACAACAACAAATTCCTAACCACAAAATATTCCTGAAGAACTCTCTCTTGAAAACTTCTCGCAATGAAAAATTCCATACAATCTACACCCCCTTTTCGACCATTCACTGACTAGACTAATGATTATTTATTTGTCGAAGAAATGTGTCAGTAAATTAATATCAATTACACCACCTCACTTTTGTAATCATGAAGTACCTAGTTAAATAAATCCATTTAAACTTTTATCTACCCTTCAATATTGTTTGCCAGGGCAATGATATTTAAATAAATTACTATCATTTCTTATATCTGTTCTGCCTTGCAGACTGTTACGGACGAAATAATTATGATTGTTCTCCGGCGCTTACACTAGTCTTGCGTAAAGTGCGTTTTCTTTCACTACTTGGCCGTTAAAATTTATCAAATTATGTGACGAATAATAAGAATTACACATAATTGCATCTAAGATTAATGATCTTCATAAGAAGAGAAATCCACATATACCCAATACCAGTAAATTATCTATAATTGTGGTAGATGTCGACAACGAGTCTCACGAGATATACTCCGACAAGGAAATCAATTAATCGTAAAGGTTTACGGCTCGTAGAGACATAAACCATCGCCAGCTCTGGCACTGGACATGATTGTTAATGTCCGTCTTATGGATTAAATGTTTATGCTAATTTGGAGTGTCTAGTTACAATATGCATGTTTTCAGATAATTGTCACTTTATTATAGAATACATTATGCAGTTCGTAGTCGAAAAATTCTAAGCTGATGATACTCACTTGTATCCGTATTCCAGGTTGTCTCCGCAGCCTCCCCAGACCCACTCCTTCTTCAGGTCTTTGGGCCGGCCCATCCGGGAACATCCGCAGGAGGAGAGCTGCCCATCTCTGCACGACCTCGACACTGCGTGAGACACTCCCGCGGCAGCCAGGGCATGTGCGAACGCGGATTCCCTACTAGCTGAAACAAAATAAAAGGTGAGTTGTTAACGGCCGTATAAATCTCTTACGAGGACTAAATTTATGTAAGTGCTGGTGATGAACGGCCTCTTGAACGCTGGATGAGATGATAGTGGCCGCCTAGTTGGCGGTGTTATTAATTTATAACTCGGATGTTGCGCAATCGCCAGCCAATAGGTCACTGATTTAACTTTTTTATGCAACAAATCACGATCAGTTAGGTATGTAATATGCCTGTTATTGGCTTCTAGAACACTATAAATTACGTTATCTTTTATTTTTGAAGGCATTACTGAAACTACAAAAAGCAGGCCTAAATTTTAAAAAAATCAGTATTTTTCCCGAGACTTTTAATCCTGGAAATAGTTGTAGTGGTACCCCTAGTATCTGGATTGACCATAATATCCATATTTAACCATTCACCAATCGATCTTTGTTAAAGATAATTATTTTATTTTATAATGTTAATCTTATAACCAACTAGATTGAGCTATCTTCCTTGTTCTATAAGAGTTTTTTATCATAGTAGTTCTTTCAACAGAATAGGGAACGTTCCAGTTTTTTTATTGCATAAAAATGTTCTACCATACTGAAAAATAAGATATGCAAAATATGTCGCCTTACCCATTCGGTCGGCTACGGGAGATCTCAGCACTCGACCGCTTGATTTGATAGTTCATTCGGCCGCTTTTCGGCGCAACGCCTACCGAATATTGGAGGTTGTGACGTCACAGGTCTTTTCGGGCCGCTTCAATTTGATCGCTGTTTAGAACCTTCATACTGATCGCGCGGAATTAGAAATCTTGTTTTTTTGTGAAGTACACGTTTTATTACAACGTTAGTAGGTTTTTGTATTATTTTTATATTTAAAATTTTAGGCATATTCCCTATTATGTAAATGTCATAAATAATTTTAGTGTCATGGCTTTTGTTCCTCATATATTCAAGCTGTATATGTTTAATCATCGTTGCTAAATATAACGTGTGTTCAGTTCCTAAGAAGGTCTTTGCTTTACCAACAACAGAAAATACAACAATCTTTATTATGTTTTATTAATATTTTACATTAGTCACCGCTACGTGCCTGTTCGGAACACGGATAACTATCTGCTCTCTTAATATATAATATAATAATCAGTCTATGTACAATCACTTGTATATATTAACTTGGGGCAATCTAAACAGACGCGGACATACCCGACCTAGATATTTGTAACTGTGCTTAGCGGACGCCCTTGTCTTGCGATATCTGGATCTGTTATTGTCCGGAATCCGAATTTTTTGAACGTCCATCGATTTCTATGAAAATTTGTAATTAAGCTCATCTTATCCTTGGCCTCAAAACTGACATAGGCCCGACTTGTGCTTTTTGCTTTTAAAGGGTGAAAACTACCCCTTCGCCCCTTCGTGAAAAAAATGGAAAAATTTAAGTTCGAGCATTTTATGGATTTACATCTACATCAACATGATTTACGATATATTCCAAATTTTCAACACTTAAAAACCATCCTTTGCCTAAATTTATAAAGAAATAAACGAAAATATTGTACAAATTTAGCATTTATGTATGTATATTATACACGATACACGCACATATGATCAATTATGAAACTCCAAAATTATGTGGAATGGAATTTTTTTTATGTCCGAAAAAATGCGATTTTTTTTACGATAACCTTTAATTTTGAAGCTACAACGTCCATTCAAAAACCATTTTACAGGTAATTTCAAGGTCTACAAGATCATATCTGCCCAAACCCTTCATAATCAAAAGGTAAAGTGTTGAAGGGCTCGGGAGGGGTGGTCCACGCACTATAATGCAAACTGATCTCCGTTAATTTTTATCCTACAGAAATAGAAAAACATCCAGAATTTTTGTTAAGAAAATTTTTTTGTGTACTATATCATTGTATTTGGAAAATAAGGTATTTTTTTTAAGAAATTCTAAAACTACGTTTTTCATTTTCGTTATATTTTTTTTCTAAAAATACGCTTTCTAACCCGGCCAAACTTTTGGATTACATGAGTAATACATGATGATTACTTTTGGATTACATGATTACATGTGTAATAACGTAAAGTAATTTGTAAAGGAGTAATGGTCAATATCCATTCTGGTAAGAATTTCTGGGGTTTTAGCGCTCATTTTTTTCTCGAAATTTTATGCGGACCACCGTTTTTGCATAGTAACTCGCTTAGTTATAATGCAAGCCATAACTCCCTTTATTTTGGACCTAGCTCATTTATAAAAAACCCCACTCTTTGTATTCCCACTCCACTCTTTGTTCTCGGGCTAATATTCTTGCCTAAAGATGTTACCTCGATAGGAGGGGGCCGAGCGATACCATCGCTCTTTACCCCTAATATCTATGTAGGCCGAGACCGCCTCGTAAGGGGTAGGCCGCGCGCTTCTTGTAACCCTGCCCACAAATGTGATCAGTGTCACGTGAAGTTAAGCAGCCTCCCCCAGTCCTGGCTGATGGGCCCTACCGGCAGAGCCTTGCTTCTGGCGCTCTTGACTTTCTTCGCCGGTGTGTATTACCCCCCGGGGGTGTCGTGTCGAGTGTTTGAGGGATCCTTCCTGCCTCTCGCCGGGCCTCTTTGTTCTCTTATATAAGCTTCATTTTTGGTCATTACAACTTTTGTGAGAGAATTTTCGAGTTATTCACGTCCAAAAACATACATTTCAAACACATTTTCAATCGTGAATAACTCGAAAAATATCGATATAACGAAAAAACTTTTTAGAATGTTTTTTCTTAAAATTCCCTCTATCCATTTACGGAGTTATTTTGAGTGAAAACAGGATAAAAGCACATATCGGCCCTATGTCACTTTTGTTCATTAAGCCATCCTAACCACTCACTAAATTTCACGTCAATCGGTCAAGGTTCAAAGTTTCAGATGTTTTTTTCCCACTTTCTCCAATTAAATTAATTCAACTTTAGTTTACATTGAACTAAATTGTCTCATTGAAATGTCCATTAATTCATTAATTACATAAATATTTAAAAAAAAATTAAAACGATATAGGTATAGTATGATCTATTATTTTGTTTGTTTTCTCGGTTTAATTTTAAGCGGTTTCATGGAAGTAGTAGACAAAGTAGTTTTAAAGTAGACCTTTCAACGGTAACTTGTAAATGTAAATTGAGTTATTTTTACGAGAAAAAAAAACCCAAAAATCGTTTGTCGCCATTTTCTCGAAAAATGGCGAATATGAAAAATGCATTATACATTATGTGAAAAATGCATCATACGAAAGTTTTAGATATTTTTATTATCTACAACTTCTGTTCTTCAAGGACCTCAACTTCAACTTCAAGGACATTTTCCGCTAGTAGGTCACGTTTCGCCGAAAATCGCAAAAAACACATCCAACCCCTAAACGGTATCACCATATTTCATATTTTTTTCTTAGTTATAACCTTTAATATTTTTTTCGGCTGGTCCTTGCCTGTTAATATATTTCTTTTTATAGAGGTATTGGCACCAGCTTATATTCATGTTTATAATATGCATTTGTTCGAAGCTATATTCTTATTCGATGATACTTGCAATATAGTATTTCCTAGTCTTTACCTAACAGTGTTATGCAAATTTTCAAATTTTACGAACCAACGGTTCAGAAACGATCCAGACTAATATGTCAGACGGGGAGCGGAGTTGATGGATAACTGGTAATGGGAATTTTATTGCCACTATGGCTATCAACGGAAATTAAATGTATTTGCATACATTAGTCACGACTAGTTTCAAAATCAAAATTTCTCACTTCGATGGAGTAGTACTGACAGAAATGATAAAAGCCGCAGTTTGACTAGTGCGAACTTACCTGCGTGCAAGAGATATTTGATTAAATAAAATAACAGTTGAACAGCGTTTAGGGGAGGGCACGGCCGCGTTTGTCCGGGGAAATAAAAAAATGTATAGGATTTGTATAATAATGAAAGACATTGTATGAAAAATACTAAAGTGTGTATAAAACATATCTTACTTTCACAAAAAAATACGCCAGCATCACATTTTCATCAGTTCCTAGTGCGTTTTTGATCATCCTTCACATAATTTTTTTTATACTTTCTCGTATTTTTCCTTGTATTTTAAAGGAAGTAAGCTCGAAGACGCTTCTCGACCGGCATTTAAAATGTCTTCAGAACAATTTTCTAAATTGTGTTCAGTAGCAAGACTCATTTTTGTACTTAATAATGTGTAACTCAATTCGACAAATTTGAGACTTATCAACTGTTGTTAAACAAATAAATAAAGCCGTGTCAGGTTACTAGGTTACGAAAATCCTAGACAGGTGCCGACTATGATTTTTTTTTAATTTTTAACTGTCTTTGTCAAGCTTTTATATCTATGATTATTTACTCATAATGACTAACTAGTGAATATCTCTTTTGAGTACCAGCGAGCTCAGCGAGCGTTTACTTATATTTGTATATAGCGAGCGAGTACGCATATTCATTTCGTAAAATTTTGCTTTTCTAAACTTCTTGTGTAATAATATACTATTACGACATGAGAACCTTTTTTTTTAAACTTTGACGACGCATATGTACGTAACTATCATCTCCTATATGAACCTTCTAGATCAACGCATTGCCTTTTTCAGAATTGGACCTCTATTCAAATCTGCTAAAAACTGTGGGAAACCATTTAAAAATAAATGGCGATGACGTCACGGCAATACATGACGATGGCGACGTCATGTCTGTCTCCATATGGCCGTTTAACTACACTGTATTAAAACATTATATGCTTGCTACCACAATTTTCCCTGTATAATGGAACAAATTATGTATAAATTATCTCTTCAAAATTATTATGTATATTGGCAAAATGGAAATACGTGTAACCTAAAATGAAACGCATGCGGAATTGGTTTTCCGTTCGTTGCAACATTTAATCAAAAATTGACTCGACGAGGTTTGCAAATTAGAAATGACATAGCAAATAAGAAAGGTTTTTGTGGATTGGTATTACATATTATTACGAGTCAATTGAATTTGCATAATATGGGTGAGTTGCACGGTTTTGCTAAATGTGTACGTGCAGTTTTTAGCGTTCACCATTTGAGATAAATTACAATTTATTTCTCTTATATCCTTACATTAACAAACAATAATATGATTTATTCAAGTACACATCTAAACTAAGCTAAATCATGTGCAGATAGTGGTTAAAAGTTAATCAATATTCGCCATAGTTTTTCTGGGAGATCTACTGAACTTATTTCATAACGAACTTATTTATTAACATATTCATTTAACGAACTTATTTATTAATATAAATTAATTGCCGCCGTGTAAGCGGAAATTTACTTATTAATCGATTTCAGTTATTCTGAATTAGACACTAATGAAATCTGTTCTGCTGCAAAAGGAAGCTACGTCTCTGAAGCTTACCAAAATAAAAAAGTAAAAATTCAAATACACAAGATACGACATAAAGGAATGACAAAAATGTATACAGAAAGAAAAGAAAGATAAATGGAAAAAATAAAGAAAAACAGAATTGCCATTTACATAGAACATATAACATTTTGAATTTGCCTAGATAGATGCTCTTACTAGATACTAAACGGCAATTTACTGCGCACACTCAGGCGTGTTTTGTAGGGAAGAGAGTTTTGTCACAGCATAATAATTGTTAAGTAAGTGCATTAAAGAAACATTAAAATGTGCTCATTCAAGTGTAATGGAATAATCGTCGTTATTATAGTAAGGAAAGTTTTTAATTGTTGTACTTTTTAACGTTTTATTAGTGTTTCTTTAAGAATTAATATTAAAATATAAATGGATATAAATAGTACACTAGGTTTTTATATTTTCTAGTTATAGCCATATTATGGCTAAATCTGGGGCACTCTTTGTTTTAGCCAGTTTTAGCCACTACAGTTAATTGTGTTGTGGTGGCCAAAACTGGTATAATAAGTGCCCCAGATTTAGCCACTAATATGGACAAAACTGGTAATATATACACCATATTTAACCATTTTATTTAAAAAGGTTGTTATTTGACTTCAGACACTACACGTTACCATATCGACAGTTATCATATCTACAGTTATCATATCGACAACAGGGGGGGCAAATAAAATTCAGAAATCCAAATGCATTTGAGCTAAAACTAAAAAGCCTTTGCAAATTAAACAATGTAGAAATAAAGGACGGATTCAAAAATAACACTCAACAGCAACTATTAGAGGCCTTAATAGCAATTAAAGCAAATATCATGCTAGTTTTAACTGCAAGCAAGCAGTTCAAAAGTCCAAGAAGTACCTTAAGAAACAAGTTGGTTGGAAAAACTTCAAAATATATAAAAAAAAATTGGTCTAGAATGTGTCCTGGGAAAAGAAGTAGAAGAAGAACTTGCAAAATGGATAGATACCAGTGCTAAAAAGGATTTCCAAGCAAAAATGGTCTTATATTTTCGGTGCAGAAGATAATTAAAAACAGTAAATTATCTGTCTCTTTTGTGGACAATCGACCAGGTAGGAAATGGTTTGACTCATTCCCCAATTGACAAAAACATGCTGAATATCTATCATACGCGCGCATACTGCTGTAACTGAGGAGAAAATCCCATACTGGTTTGAGAAATAGAAAAATACTTGAGAGATGATGCCGAAGCTTTGAACCATCTAGAAAGAGTTTGGAATACGAACGAGACCGCAGTCTTGGCACAAAGAGGAACCCCCGTCGGCTAGAACCCCCTTCGTTCACATTTTCAGAGCCACTCACTCGATCTCCAGATGACGTAACTGCAGGCGAAAAAATTCTATAACCCTCGTCGTCCATACTTTGACAAATATTCACTCCACTTCCAGATGATGTAATTGCATGCGAAAAAGTTGTTGAACCCTCTTTGTCCACACTTTCAACGACCGTGCCTATATAACCAAGTGTACCTCTTGAAGATGCTGGAGATAAAGAAATTAAAAAATTCTCTCCATCTCCAGTTTTATTAAACACTGAATCATCTTCAACTGAACTAAGTCAAGATGCGGGCTCCAAATGTACCACTCGAAAAAATTAATATGACAGAAATTCTACGATACCCAGAACCAAAGCTATAAAAAAGAAAACGACAGGTTCAAAGTTTAGCGGTATTGACTTCCGATAATTAGATAGAAATCATGGAGGCCAAAGAGCAAAAAAAGACGAGGAAAAACTTGAAGCTAAGGAAACAAAGAAATTAATCAGAGAAGAAAGTAAAAGAAAGGCAACGGAGAAGAAAAACGGGAATAGTAAGGTCAAAAAGAGAGTAGCAAAAGAAAAACGACAGCCAGAAATAAACAATGACAATAAAATACATAAAAATGACAAATACCATACATATAAGGGTAGCAATGCAATACCTCTATTGCAACAGTTATAGGGAAATAACGTTGCTGATTATAGCTGCCAAGGTTTATGAAAGATTACTAGCTAGAAAATAGAAAAATATCTACTATTATTACTAGATATACACATTGAAGAATCCCAGAGTGGCTTTAGAAAAGGAAGATGAATAGAAGACCACATAGTCACAATAAACCAGATGAGAGAACATAACTTCAATAAAATATTATACGTAGCTTTCATGGGCCTAGAAAAGGCATTTGACAGTGTTAAAAGTAAAACGATATCGAAGAGTTTGAAAAGAAGAGGAGTAAATAATCAGTTAATCAGATATATAACCAACATATACAAACACGCAAGAAACATAGTTAGGACTAACAACATGGAATCGGAAGAATTTGAGTCCAAAAAAGACTGAGACAGGGTGCCTTGCTATGTCCAACACTCTTCAATATAATATTAGGCGATGTAACAAAAGAAGTAAAACAAAAGTCTAAGAAACTACACGTGGGATATAGGACTTTATGCAAAGCAATATATTATTACTATAATTCTTATTTCGTTCGAATAATCATGCCATTGTCTTAAACACTTTATAAATATTGATAGAAAGGTTTGGCTTGACACCTCAACAAAGTATATACACTGCCAAACATTATAATCATCCCGGCCGGCAAATTGATTCGACTTTAAAAAGAAAGAGGGATTGCGGTAAACGATCCGAAATGTATTTTCTATTTATTAGATTCATACACAACTACAATAACTAATCAATCAACCTGCAGATTGATTGCTTAACCAATCGAGGATATCCGTCTGTACTGGAATAAAATGGACTCTGGAAAATATTATAATTAAAAAAACATATATGAATCATCATGGTGGGGGGTTAGGTAATATCAGGGTCAGACACCCATACTTGGTGGATAGGCAGACAGTCCTAGGGATGGCAGAAGCGGACCGGTTAATCGCATCAGGCCAAGAGCAAATCACAGCCCACTGCATGATTGGTTCCGCGTCATTATGCAAATCACCAGCCGGTTCTCTCTCGTGTCTTTGGTTAACGTTACCGGCAACTGCAACGCGGAATCTCCTATCCTAACACGGGTATCTAACATGCAACCAGTGGTAGCCCGGTAAAGAGATAGGACAAAGCTAGTTTAGCCAGACTCTGTTGTTGTTGATCTATTACGTCTTAGCAAACGATCATTTGTTTCGTACTTACCCCAACTATTTCTACCGTAAGGTATAAGACAGGTGGAATTAAGGATACACTCATCCTTCTGAATTGCGTTTCCTTGCATCTTGCCTCACTTATGCATTTCTTCTCTGCTTCTTCTTCTGTTACATCGTTCGATGTACCTACTTCTTGGTAGTCCCTTTTATTCCCGACCTTGTGTATCCTGTGTTTGAACTCCTGTCAATTTAGCTCAACCGGCCTTCATATAAAAAATGAGATGTTTTTCAGGAACTTCGTTTGTATATATTATTCGCGATTTATTTTTTCTGATGAATTAATTGCTCTTTAGTAGCAGTGGACAGATGAGTATGTATGTCTTAGTTAAATGGAGTTCTAAATTTTGGTTAGGTTAGGGGGTATTCATTGTCGTCACCATAAAAATCCTTGAGGTTTCGGAACCTTATCTTTAGCGGTGAAAACTTACTGATGAAAAGTATTATCATTGTCAGGGAAACGTCGAGTGTTGCAGTATTCAGTGTTTTTGGTGTTTGTGGAAACTTCAGTATTAGAATTGAAATGGTAATTCCATTCTTCAATAGATACTTCGCAATTGCTTGCACAAATATAGGTATATTACTTACTGGACCAAATATAGATCCTTGGGGTACGCATGTTGCTTTAGGAAGATCTAATAGTCCGCCTGCAACCAACTACATTAACGACTACTCGTATTCTATTGATGGAATTTTTTTTAACAGAAACGTAGAGGAGTCACTTATCAATAGTTAACTTATCAATATATAACTAAAAGATCATGATCGATGTATCAGCATTCATTCATGTCATCAAAGCTCTAATGTGTGGCCAGCTAAATGTAAAATTATTCACTGTTAAATGATTAGGCTTTTCCAGAACGCCATGCAGATTTGAAAACGTATTTTAAATTATCTCTTAAAACGTCTTCAAAAAAGTCGTTAAAATTATCTCTTAAATCATCTTAAAATCAATAGAGTTTATTCCTTTCGCGCTTTATAAACGAATTATATTATTGAGATAGATATTAGTGACCAATGTAGAAAGAGAAAGTTGTCTCTATGTTTCAGAAAAAATACCTAGTTCACATATAATTGGTTGTTCTTACATTCTTCTACGAAGAAAAAGTAAAAAATATTCATCATAAACAGTATATATATATATATATATATATATTAGTATAAGTTTTTTTATTTAAGAAATGGAGGCCATTTCAATAAAATCTTTTATGGCTCTAATTAAACCACTTAATATAATAATGGTGATATCTTAGAACATAATAATATATACCAAATAAAATACATGTTTTCGTGTAACCCACGATACATCATTTATTCTTCTTTAAGTACAAATGTGCTTGGCGAGGATTACCTAGGCTTGATAAAGTTTATATTAAATCCATTTGGGTTCAAAATAGCCTTCAAGAAGTGAAACATGTGGTAAACCTTTGGTGTAAATATTCACCACATCCCATTTTCCAGACTCGTGTTATAACTTGTAGAGTGTGTAAAAGTATCCTAGGATATTGTGGCAAAACGTTCGATTTTTTTTATTAGCAATTTTCATCCATTCTCTCAATGATGTTTGCCTAATATCGTAACTAGCACACAACCTTAATTATTTTTGCAACTACATGTTTTTCAATTCATCACTTATTTCTTCGTCATCCGTGTCAAGTTCTATTAACCATCAGTTGTATTTGTCATCGGAATCATTATAGTTACTCTAATTATCATATTCAGAGAGTGAGTAAGGGGTGATATTATTAATGTTTTCAGTTACTTGTTGTTCTGGTACTTTCGATGGAACATGGGTTTGTTGGTATCGGCCCCTAATCATAGACGGAACAACAAGAGGGTGATGAATAATTTTCATGTAACTTTTTCTCACTGTTCTCTTGAAGTGTCCACTTTTCTCCACTTTCAACATTTAATTTTTCGTTTTCATTTTCATTTCTCGAGAACAATAGACATTATGTGATGTAAGTTACTTAAATGCGCTGAAGAAAACAAATTAATACGAACACTGATGATGCCATGCATTAGCAATGTTTTATCGAGGTATAGGAAAATATCATATAGAATTATGATGCCTTTCAGGTATATTTTAAAACGGATTTTATTCTTTATAATGGTTTCAAAAGACGCCTATCAACAATGCTTTTAGAATTAAGTCTTTAACAGCTTTAATAGGCATTGAAAATTACAGGATTATTTAAAATCTTAAAATATACTTATTGTGTGTGATAAAACTATTAGTAACAATTAAAGATCTTATTAAATCTAAATGAAACTTAATAATCCATTAAAATCCGCGTAGTTGTAACAAATTCATTATAGGAGCAAGTGAACTTAACGGCAAAAAAAACTTTTTCATGTGGTTTTATAGCATGTTTTAAAACTTACCTATTAGGAGGAAATACTCTTAAAGTCCATTGGGCGTTAATCATAACATCTATAAGGCTTTTCGCCTTTAACATCTATAAGGCTTACTGTTCCGCCACTGTCCACCATCCTATTCCTAAACCCTTGCTCGCATACCCGAGTAAGTATGAGTAACTGCACCATACATCGTATAATTTAGAAATCCATGACAATAGGCGCAGGGCGTAGACATGCATGGCGAATGCATTGCATCCGCTTTCAGCATCTAGCTCGGACTCGGTCCTTTGCAGATCATTCTCTGCATTAGAAGTGCACGTTTATTTCATTAAACTACAATAACGGTTTCTCCTCGAAGATGCTGATGGGAACAAAAAAAATAGCGAGCGCAAACTGCCAGAGAGTAAGCCATGATTCGCCCCGAGATATCAGCAAGGAGATTAACACGACTCAGAGACATACTGGTATCAAATTGTTGCTCTAGAATTAAGTTGCAGTAGATATATTGTTATAAAACGGTAGTTTTTGTGAAGTTGTTATTATGTACTATATATTAAATAAATTTGACAGCTTTGAACATCCCCAAGAACACATTTTTTAACCTTTTTTTACAGTAACGTTTTTTCTTTTTTTTTCTTTAAGTGTATAATAATACGCATATTATAAATGCAACACATCCCGTAGAACGAGTCTATTATTTTACATATCTCATTAGTTTATTCACCCCATGAATCCCCTTGTAAATCGATGAAATTTGGCACAGTTATTAATAACAATATTGAAAACTTTCTTTGTAAGTGAATTTATGGGCTGAAGCTTACTGCCCGAGTTATAACTTCTTGAAATATTCCGGGTTCCCTACGACCCCCTGAATCCCTTTGCAAGTCGATGAAATTTGGCACAGTTATTGATAACAACATTAATGAAAACTCCCCGAAAGCGATTTATGGGGCGATGCTTACTTCCCGAGTTAAATTTTTTTCAAATTTTCCGTTCCCCTACGACCCCCTGAATCCCTTTGCAGGTCGATAAAATTTGTCCCATTTATTGATAAAAATATTATAAATATTCCCTGAAAGCGAATTTATGGACCGAGGCTTACTTTCCGAGTTATAATAATTTTTTAAATTTCCGGGCTCCCTACGACCACGAATCCCTTTGCAAGTTGATGAAATTTGGCGCATTTATTGATAAAAATATTATAAACATTCCCTGATAGCGAATTTTTGGACCGACGATTACTTCCCGAGTTATAATTTTTCAAATTTTCTGAGCTCCCTACGACCCCCTGAATCCCCTTACATGTCGATGAAATTTGGCACAGTTGTTGATAACAATTATATAAATATTCCCTGAAAGCGAATTTATGGGCTTACTTCCCGAATTATATATACATTTTTTTATTTTCCGGTTTCCCTACGACCCCCTGAATTCCCTTGCAAGTCGATAAAATTTGGCACAGTTATTGATAACAATATTATAAACATTCGCTGAAAGCGAATTTCTGGGCCGAGGCTTACTTTCCGAGTTATAATTTCCTCAAGCTAGGCTGTTATCTCTGGCTGATATTTTCACACCGGTACTGGGCACGTCAAAAAAACACATTTTCGATTATACTACTTAGTACATGCAGTATTTTGAAAAAGTTTCCACGGTACACAGTAGTACAAAGTTAGTACAACGAAGTACAAGTAAAATGTTTTAGTTCCTGTTAAAGTGCGAGGCTAACGTCAAACTTCACACACATGACGTAGACTTAGTTTGTTTATTCCGTGCTACAGATAATTAACAAACGATTACGTAACGCTCAGAAAGACAAAGTACTGGTTTCCTACCTGAGGACATTAAAAGCGCAATGATAATTACAAAATACACTCTGGTCTGGTTTCAAAAGATGAACTAAATTGATAAGCTACCCATAGTAGTAGACAATTAAAGTGACTGCTCTTATCGCCTGATATTTAGTTTTAAAGAGCCAATTATAGAGTAAGTATCTAATTAGGTAAATCTTAACAGTTGTCGGTAATTTAAGGTTGTGAAACGAGACAGGAGAATGAAAAGGCATGTGAACTAGGACTTTCCATATTATTTACTCTTGATCATAAAATTCTGTTGATGATATTAGGTTATATTGGTTTGAATGGTACATACTCTCAAAATTCGTATTTTTTTATCTTTTTATTCAATACTATTTGGAGAACAGGTCACAGGAAGTTAAACTTAGAGAGTATATTTCCGATTCCATTAATATTTCTCAAGGGTAACACAGGGACCAGTTCTTGGTCCAAATTTGTATATTATTTACGCATCCCCGATACCTAAATTTATTAAAAATTATAAAATGCAGATGTATGATGCTCTATTTTTTCATTTCCACATGACCAAATTATTCAACGTTGCAATATTATAAATGAAGACTTAAAAATAATTTATAACGTATCTCTGCAGCATGCGTGGCATCTTAATCCACACAAATGTGCTGCAATGCTTTTTGGTAAAACAACCTAGAAGTAATATACCGAGGTCAAATAGCGCAGAATCAAATTAATGCAACTCAACTGCCTTTCAAAACAGAAACTAAAAATATATGGACGCTGGATTACATTAAGATTTGAGAAACATCTAGCTTTGTGTAAAAAAAGCCATTGTAAGATTAAACGGTTCATCTAAAGCTCACATATATTAAATACTGAATGAAAAATAATGCTTTGTGACACATTAGTGCTGTCAGTTTTTAATTATTGCAGCACTGTTTATCAGCCGCCTCCACGCAACAGATCCAAAAAATTCAAAATTGTTGCTGTCGTTTTATTTATAGAATCAGCCGAATCATTTACAAGTTAGATGAGGTGTAAATGATATGATATGAATTAAATAATATGAAACATAGGCGAATATTACATTGTGCGCTTACCATAAAATTATCAGTTTTAAAAGACCTAATTACCTTTTTATAAAAAATACATTTCGTGGAACGTTCACAATTTAAATTTAAGATTTGAGGGAAATTTCACACCTGTACATAAAAATACTATGTACTTACTTATGTAAAATATATAATTCACTCCCCACACAGCTTAAATATTGCCAGGTTGCTTCCTTCTATAAACACTGTAAAACTTATATTACTTTGCCAGTAAATTATATTATTTAATACATTATATACACTGCTGGCCATAATTGGTATACTTCAAAATTTTAATATAATTTTGGATGCATATAGCTTCAGAATAATATGGAATATCAAAATACGGTTTTCAGGACGTTTTTGAAAATTTCATTGGTAATAAATGGCCTGAATATCATGCTTTTATCGTGCTCAAAGGAATATACGGGGTGTAAACTAAACCCCTACAAAAAAATCAAAATTTCATTCTTACCGAGAATGAAGAAAACTTTTATACCAGGGTAGTCTATGGACGAATTCGAAAAAATAATTTGGCTGTTTTTTGATATTTCGCTTATTTTCGAAAATACGGGGGTTTATTGAAATTGGGACATTTTTTTGAAAATGCAGCTCACTGTTTAAAAACAAAGGAAGTAATGGATTTTTTTCTTATTTTCAAGTAAGCGTGCATGCCTCTAACTGCCTCAGTAGCTAGAATTATCATATCTTATACAATTGTCATATCTTATACAGGGTGCATGGGAAAACATTTAATAACCATATGTCACACATGTGTAGGGGCTGTCTGAAAGTGTAAGTGACATAAAAGTGTACGATATCTTGATTTTGGTTTTCTTAAATTTTCGGTAGCAAGGAAGTTTTTTCTTTTTTGTAGGGAGTTTACACCCCATATATTCCTATTTTGAGCACGAGAGAAATGAAAATGCTACATGGTCATCATATATGGTAAGCAACATTATACTGTATTAAATTTTTTCACACGATTAACTAATTCAAACATTCATAAACTTAAACCTAATAGTAATGAAGATAAGAATTACTATTTTACACTCATTATAGAGAGGGGGGCTGAGAACGTTTCAGGGGGGCTGAGAACGTTTGCCATTCAGGCCATTTATTACCAATGAAATTTCCAAAAATGTCCTGAAAATGGTATTTTGATATTCTATATTATTCAGAAGATATATGCATCCAAAATTACATTAAAATTTTGAATTATTCGAACCTATTAGCCAGCAGTGTATTTGTCATTTCTATGAAATGCGTAGACATATGGTACCATTTGTACATATACGTGTAAATAAATTGTATAATGCTACGCCACTGGGTTCGCAAAATAGTGGTAATGAATCCCGAATCTAAATGCACTTTATTAACTTCCAAACTCAACAAGTCACAATTGTTTACAATAAGAAATCAGTATCTCAAACACTTTTAAATACTTGTTACTTTGTCTTGTCCCTAAGAACGTTTAAACTAAACTGTCTCTGTAACGATCGGCTGGCCCTTATATACTATTTTCACTTTTCTAGAAACTTCTCAATTATTCCATACCATTCTAGATTGTATACAGGGTGTCTCAAAGAGTTCTACAGGAAGTATCTGGCATCCCCAGATGCGATGTTGCCACATCGTCGGATGCGGTGTTGCCATACTGTGCAGATTTTCCCTAGATCCAGGGAATTTTCATTATATCGTGCACAGTGGCGTAACAGAAATAGAGTGCCTCCCCCCCAGCAAACGTTCTCAGGACCCCCTCTCTAAAACGAGTAAGTAATTCTTATCTTCATTACTATTAGGTTTAGGTTTATGAATTATTGAATTAGTTAATCGTGTGAAAAATTTTAAAATAGTATAATGTTGCTTATCATGTATGGTAGAGTAGAACTGATCGACCATCATAGAATCCAAAAGAGAGAAAACAGTAAAACCTTTGATTATATGTTAGTATTTTCAGTTTTGAAAAAGATCGTTCCGTTGTTGCCACACTAAATGGCAAAGTTAGAAATAACATCACTGCACTAGATACATCTGGAAAATTTGTAGAAACGCACTGATTTTTATTAATAAATGATCCGAAAGTTCATACACTGTTTTTAAGTCCCTTTCTGAGGCTTAAAATTTGTTTAGGAAGGCAATGGACAAGTGTTTATAGTATATCGATTGTAAATTGCGGGCTTTCACATACATTCTACTGCACTTTCTCAGGATATAAAAAAAATTAATTATTTTGTATGGAATTGATACTTTCAAGTCTTATTTTCAACTGATTGGCAAGAATATCTAATGTACAGAAAAAAATGTCCACTTTAAACAGTTGTTCGGCATTGCTTATAACAATTAATCATAATTTTTTTTTAAGTCTCCTCTTTCTTTTAGTTTAAAAAACAGGCTTAATATTGAAGGAGTTCGCCAAAATAACTGCTTATTCTGCAGTTGTGATTGGTAACTAAATCAAGACCTATATCTGCAGACCTAGAATTTCTGTTTGATATACTGGCGCAATAATAAAATCAAAGCGTTCCATTTCTTTCTTAATTGCTAGGATCAATGTGCCCCCCCTTCCAGCTGGCCTGCGGTGCGGGGCCTGCGGGGGTGTTTGTTACGCTACTGATCGTGCACGATCGCTGCTGATGATCCCAATATTTATCTACTACCTGCTAACTGGTTGAGTGTAAGAATAGCTGCGTTACCCTTATGATCACCTGACCTGCCCTCCACCTTTTCAGATATTTTCTTTTCATATTTTTTTTGCATATAATATTTGTAGAACAAAACATTATGAATAAAGTTTATTATTATTATCATTTTACTTTTCATCGCACTTCAGACTAATGAAAAAAACATTGTTTTGTAATGCATTGTTTTGCAAAAACTGTAATATGTATCAGTATATTCCTCATTTGACGGTAAATACCATTCACGTATAAGAGAGGTACCAAAAACCATACAACAAGCTATTTTAAGTATATTATATATTATCCCTACGTTTTATCGCCTACATTTTGCAAAGATGTAAGTATACCTCGTTTCAAATTATGTATATAGGTATCTTATTATTAAACTATAATGACGACTATAAGAAATCAGAAACGACAGCTTAATTAATCACTGTATTGGTTATTACTATGGAATTGTCCTGTAATTACACTTTTCTGACGGTCGATAGCTCTCGGTATGTAAACATAGTATTAACATGTGCTTGTGCAGTCCTTCATATTAAATTAAACAAGATAATAGTACACCTATTACAGCAGAGTTATTATTTATTATACCAACAGAACCGTTCCTTAGAACATAAAAAAATGTCAACTCATATTAAGTGCAACGATTATATTTGCAATGATTATAGTAATTATTTAACCGACAGAAACAACTTGAACTTTCATTGCTCATAAACTGATACTTATTTTTTCTGATCCTGGGGCACATTTACAGGTCTGTTGTCATTTTAGATTTAAGGAGCGCATGTGAACCTCTACAGTAATGTTAATAAATATAGAAAGTGCACTGACCGCCCAAAGGAGCAATAGGGAACATGACTAAAATTTTAAATAAATCTTAAATATAAAAATAATACTAAAAAACATAGCGTAACGTTGTCATAAAACGTGTACTTCACAAAAAAACAGGATTTCTAATTCCGCGCGATCAGTATGAAGGATCTAAACAGCGATAAAATTGACGCGGCCCGCAACGAGCTATGACGTCACAGTCTACAATATTCGGTAGGCGTTGCGCCGGAAAGCGGCCGATTAAACTATGAAAACAAGCGGTCGAGTGCTAAGATCGCCCGTAGCCGACCGAATCGCTCCTCGTCGTTTATAAATTGTAGACTGTGGCGTCACGACTTTGAACCTGTTTGAACCTATTCGGTCGTGCGCGAGACTTTATAGATAATTTATAACAAATTTATTATTGGGAATTAAGTCGTAATATTTTGCATAGCTTATTTTTCAGTATGGTAGAACATTTTTATTCAATAAAAAAAATATGGGAATGTTCCCTATTGCTGTTGCCACATCTAATACTCAAATTTCTCAATATGCAATTAAAATATCAAATTCCATAATAGTATATAAAAGTTCTATATATTATTTGTGAATGTCATAAAAGAATTATTGCGCATACAATAATATAGTAGAGGCCATGCAAGGTGTTAGCCATTTTTACATTTATTTTCGTCTACTTTAATATGACAATTCCGTAAAGATTTCTTTTTATAGTTAAAAGGTGGCAACGCCGCTCTATTGCAGACCGAACGCGGATCTGGAAAGCAATATATCTCTTTTTTATTTATTGGAATGACGCGCTGTGTGTCTTTCATTTGGATCAGTCGGTAAATCTGGTAAACATTCCTTTGCTCTATTTACCAAGCATTGGCGGGTTGGCGGGATTTTCGGGCGTATTCTGTAATTTGTCACGGTCACTCGCGATAGGGTACTGCGTTGGTTGAGATATTCGTGTATATCTAGTGCTGTTTTACTGTACAGCCACCGAAACCAAAAAGCGGTCGAAATAAGTTTATGGTGGACGAAGATGCAAAAAAATGCGATACGTAGAACGGTTCACGGTTTCTTTAGAAATAACGAATTTCCCACTTTAGATAAGGTATTGCAAGGTGTACGTGAAAATGATATTATACCAAAAATGTGTAGGGCTGGTCTGACAAAAATTTTGAAGGACATGAATTTTACGTATGGAAAAGTACACAGAAAGAGTATTCTCATAGAAAGATATGAAATAGTTGCTTGGCCGATGGATTATCTTTGAAAAATAAAAATGTGTTGTAACGAAGGGCGGAAAATTTATTACGCTGATGAAACTTTAAATATGGGTCGACGAAGGACATACTGTGAAGAGAGTCTGGTAAGAAGGAAACATGAAAAATGCACGGCAAGCTGCGATTGAAGACTGATTGAACGCTGGTTCAAAAATGCCGTCTGGAAAAGGTCGCCGTTTAATCATAACGCATATTGGAAGTGATGGTGGATTTTTGCGTAATGGAGAATTGATATTTCACTCTAAGAAGAGGAAGTGAATTCCGAAGTATACGAGAAATGGTTTGCCGACGTAGGTACTTAAGCATTTGGAATCAGGAAGTGTTGTGGTTATGGATAATGTGCCTTATCATAGCCGAAAATGTGAACAAACTGAATAATTCAAGAATGGTTAACAGAAAAGAGCATTCCTTACCAAGAAAATTACTGGAAGGTGGAATTATTTCAAGTTGCTAAGGTCCATGTCCATAAATATAAGAAAATGGCAGTGGATGAACTCACATTGACGCATGGAGTCACATTGTTGAGATTACCTCCTTATCATTTCGTGGTTCAATGGTGTTCAATTAACCCCATTGAAGATGAAGATAATGACGGCGCTGATGATGATGAAATTGGGCCCTCTTTATTCTGATGCGCATCCCTAAGAAATAGGGATGCGCATTTTTTCTAAAATATCGATGTTAACATCATTATTTGATAAATCGAAATATAAACATATATAGGAGGCAGCAATAAAAATAATGTTATTGTACTTGATTAAAGTACTTGGTGTTGACCGTATCGACGATAGAATAAAGTTAATCGTCGATTAAAACGAAAAACGTTAATGTTAACTGATAACACCGAAAAAATTAATTCGATGTGTAAATATCTAAACCCTAAAAAACTGTTGAGAACTGCTGTATTATAGCACATTAATTTTATCCGTACAATTGTAATGACGTACACGCCAAGATAGCTGAAAAAGAGTATATCTACATATTACTTCAAAAAAATTAAAGTCACAATTACATAAAATACAGAAAATCGTTTACATTCAACTGCTCGCCTGTGTACTTAAGTTAAGAATAGCAAATAATTGTATGTATTATATCAGGTATAATATTATCAACTCTAACATATACCTATGTACCTACTGTGCATTTTTCTTTACGTAACTTCTAAGTAGTTAACTTTAACTCAGAAGTTGATGTAAGTGTACCTTACCTATAGTTATTATAGGCCCGAAGACGTTGATATCGTCTAGCAGCGAACAGTTCCATCTTCTGTGGTGAAACTGGTGCTTGCATTCCTCGAGCGCCTGCTTAGCTCCTAGAGCTACCGCATTCATATGATCCTTGTAAAGCTGGCATAGCCTGCTTTGGCCCGCACTGAGTCCTGGAAGGGCCTTGCAAGTGGGCGGGCCTTCGTCGTTTTGCATCATCTCGTCCATCACCATACCCATTCGTCTAAAACAACCAAGACAGAAGAATTAGAACCGTATAATAAATTACTGATATTTCAGTTTCTAATAAACTGTTAAGAAATTACGTGTACTACTTTCATTATTGTTCATGGATTTTTTTTGTGAGTATAAAAAGACAAATTATTAATATACTCTTGAAGTGCGGTCTAGATTTCAAGAGCTTGGTCTATTTAATCCAAAATATTTTCAAAATTTTACTCATCAATTGTTTTACTTGTATCTGATGGTAATGTCTGGGATTAATTTCATTAGATTGTAGCCTTCATCAATTAGAGAACTTGGTGCTGTAAAACCTTCTACAAAATTGACTTAACCTAAATTTCCAGCAGATTGATTTGTTTTGTGAGATTACCTGCTGCAACTTCACGGAAACCATTTAATGCGCTTGAAGGTGTTACAGCCTCATTGAAAATTTCACTAATTTGAAAAATGGTTATAACTCTACCCGGGTGGTGGATATTTACTTTTCATGATGGATATTAAGTTTTTCATTTCATTTCATCGCGTTTGAGAGTTATGTCAAAAAGTTCCATTTTTTTAAATGGGACACCCAGTATCAAATATTCTTATTCGATAGGAAATTGAATTCTGAACAAAAATTATCCTATGATATTTTATCCTAGTCAAAAATTACAATGCAACTGATGTTTCTTTTTAAGTTCATCATGGAGGCTGTTATTTCATAACCGACATTCGTTTGTTTTATAAAAGCAATCAAGATTAAAATGTCAAATTGAAGTTTCGCTAGTAAACAGTTTACAGTTTCTGTTTTCCAGGAAAACAAATATTTTCATGCATTCAGAAAAATGTGATGTGATAGAATGTTACATATATCGTTTGTCAAAAAAATTACCACCGTTATAGTGTTTTGTATCCTATGCGTAACTTTTACTTTTTGCTTTTGTATTGTATAGATCGAATGAAAAAGTGTTTAAGAAAACTAGAACAAAGACACATCTCATAATAAGTGATGCTACTGAAATTGACGTCTTAGCTTACTTTGTAGCTCATCCAAATAATTCCATTAACGATTTAATGCAGGGAACTATTCACAATATTTTTCAAGGAACGAATCTGAGATCACAAGAATGGAGATCGAACAATCCGTGTTTGTCTGCGCCGTGCGTTGCCATTCCAGGGTATACAGAGCAGAATTCCATGACCCAACCATATGTTGAAGAACCAATTATGGAACCAAGGAAATAGCATGTGTAATATAATTGTTAGATAATTAGATGTTCTAGAAAAATTCTGCTATTCTGGTCGGTCATTGACTGTCTTTTCTGTAACTTTTCTTTTGTCCTTTTTCTATCGGTATATTTCTGACATTCTGAGAATAGTGCTTGCAAGTTCTGATCTAAGAATTGTTTCGCTATGTTTGAATATTTCATCAATTTATGCAGATTCATCATCAATCTGGACTGTGTTATATCTCAACTATGCTTGTTATTCATATTGTTCATTTATGATACATGTATATGGTTCTCAACATTGCTGGCCTCGTAAGCCGTTGCTCTTAAGTCTTAAGATATTTGTGCTCCTTAAATCTTCTTAAAATTGTTGTTGCTTACAATAAAATCGTTCTAAAATTCATGTTACTTATAGTTTAATTTTGAAATGCCACCTTAATAGTGTGACTTTTCTTCTTAGAGTGTCTGAACAAGCAACTAAAAACTCCTCATTTATTCAACTCAACTTTTTTATTATAACGTTACTCAGTGTTTTTTAGTATATTTTTTACATTTAAAATTATATGCAAGTTCCCTATTGCACTACACCTTTTACCGATGCCATAACACGTTATGGCATATAAAATATAAAATATATGGCAATAAACTCCAATATTGTCAGGTTATAGCCTCAGTGTACATCCACACGTTCCTTAACTATAATTGATGTCTGCCCACCGATTAGAAATTAATTTCACATTTTCTTCCATTTGTCAGTGTGTCTTAATATCAATACACTCAGAGGTTACAGGCCGTTAAAATATTAATCAGTGTAAACTAGTAAATTACCAAATAAAAATTTTAATGGCATAATTAAAGATAGTGTTAAATATGCAAGCTGGATATGCTGTATCAATTTGTCTACCAGATGTTTAAAGTAGTGCGTAGGTATGCCTAATATGCATTCCTAGTTAAAAAGCTATTTAGTTGTCTTCGGACGGTAGGTACCAACATCAACAAATATTGAGATTTTTCTAGAGTCGTTATGCAATTATAACTATTGTGCAACCGTTCTGTGCTCTGATATATATAACGCAATAACTCATCCTAATAAGCCTCCCTCAGACGGCATCACGACCTTTAAACCTGCCAAGATAAAGGATGCATTTGATACCCATTTTAAGCCTTATTAAACTCATAAAGGATTTCCGACAATGCCCGGTCTTGAGACGCATCCACCACAGTGATCGCTCCTCAGAAAAACCGCGACATATGGCTATAATTTTAGCGGTGAGTTTGAACCGCGCCATTAGAGTTATTAAAACACTTCTTTGATGGTTTTACGATACATTTATCGTTGTTAATTTCGTCTGCAAAAAACGCGCACTAGACATTCGCAATGGGAGCAAAAAGCTAGGCGGCGTGGGTACCCGCCAGCAGCGTATCAATTGAGGTTTTCCGAACGTACTATGTACTAGCACAACCACTGTATAGAGGACGGCTATCGTACTATACATACCGATAACACCGTATGTATCGTTGTTGTAGACTGTACATTTATGACTCAGCCTCAATGTTCTCTATAGTTATATAGAAAGTATTTATTTAATGTTTTCATTCATTGTCATTGTATTCTGTGTAAGAACGATGAACGTCATAAAAGAAAACAAAATAAAAGTTGATGTACAAAAAATCACTTCAGGGAAAATCTTTTGCTATTTATTTATTGAGAGAAAAGACCAGACAAAAGTCTAATAATAGGACTATGTCTAGATATTTGCAAAGTTTATGGAGGTATTGATATTTTACGTTGTGTCAAATGTAATAGGTTTCACCACTTCAAAAATAATTGCAAAAATACGTGACCTAACGCCTTTCCCACGATATAAATGAGTGCAAGTCTATTAAGTTAAAATGCATTAATTGTTCTAATTTAATTACAAAATCTGGCAATGATAACATAAACATACAGCCGGACTAGGATAGCTTCTTAACTTTCAGGTTAATATTTAATCTTTCAGATTAATATTTAATAATATCGACTATCGACCTCCATTTTGGCTTAAAAACACCACACGCGCTGACTGACGGAGCACAATTGTTTGTTATGTTCTGGAGCTGGTCGTGGTTTAATGTCATTTTTAATAGTAAATCTTTTTTTAAATACTTTTAAAAATTTAATAGTAAATCTTTAAATAACTGATAGTGTTTTCCGTTTCTTATGCTCCGTGTTCTTAAATTTTTTAAAAGTATATTTTTTATGGTTTAATTGCGATATTATGTCACCTCTGAGCCAGGGAGCATGTATTTTTGTTTGATTTTTTAAAGGGACATGGTCATCAAAACACATATAAAATGGAGTAGAAGTGTGTACGATATCATTGAGTTAGACGTTAGTAGTGGCATTTAGTACAGTGGCATTTAGTACAACGCAGGCACTTTGAAATGAGTTTGTAATGCTTTAAAATATGCCATCAATTTTTATCGTGCACATTGCGATGAGGCAAATTATTCGCTTTTGAAAACCGCTTTTTTAACTGGCAGGCGGGATTTAGCCACCGATCTCAACTGGCAGGCACTTGACTCCGTTTTTAGTAGCGCGTCGAACACCTGTATGCAAAATTTTATCCACATTTCGATGATCCCATTAATGCATTTTGAAAATACAACTATTTTTTTTAAATGCAATTCATCCGAGCTGGCGGCGTGCGATGTCATATTATACAATGTTATTACTACATTCCGTAATTTTTTCGTCCTCAATGGAGTCAGCACGGCTTGGGTGTCGCTAGCTCTCGGCCTATTGGCATTAAAAAAAACATTATATAATTCAATAAAATTAGATTTACGAAAGTTGTACCTCTTTTTCGATATATTAAAAACACAGGCTTTCCCCGACTTCCTAGAGAAAATGTTACATAATATATAAAGACGACGGTGAGAGATTACTATGGTAAGATCTAAGATACGTTTGCTATTATTATTTAAAAATCAACCGATTTTTTTAGATAAATGTAGTTTATATTAACTAGTAACTTTAAAATTTCCAATTAGTAATATGTTATTATCATATAAAAATTATAATTGTTCAAAATATTCACATAGACATAAATAATCATTTGCATTCGCTGACGGTGGAATGTAAATACAGGAAATGTAAATAGCACAAGTACCTATTAACATTAACAGCCCTGCTGCTTGAAAGTTTCTGTCACATCTATAAACAGCATAAAAGTTGGTAGGTATAGATTATTTCAGCAGGAAGGGCGTTTGAGGACATCCACGTTTCAGTTAAAGCAATAATATCGCCATCGGACCAACAAACAACTAATTTTGCCATGTAAAGTGAGACTTTTCAAAACCCTTTGACGTTAGGAAACGTCTTAATTTTCACAATCAGTTACGAAAAGTAAAATATTAACTCGCATTCTTTTGCAGAAATCTGCTCGTTACACAAAATAGTACTTTTCCCAACTGGTTACATAAATAGCTATTATTTACACTATTTACATTTACATCTATAGGAGGTTAATCAGGAATTTGACAGTATGACGTTATTATATATATATATATATATATATATATATATATATATATATATATATATATATATATATATATATATATATATATATATATATATATATATATATATATATATATATATATATATATATATATATATATATATATATATATATATATATATATATATATATATATATATATATATATATATATATATATATATATATATATATATATATATATATATATATATATATATATATATATATATATATATATATATATATATATATATATATATATATATATATATATATATATATATATATATATACCGGGTGACACAGGAGACATGCAACGCTCTGTAACTTTACTATTTAAAAAGTTAAAATTTTCAACTTTGGCAGAGTTGTATATTACATAATTGTCCTTTTTTTTGAGCAGATCAAACATTTCCTTAAACTTTAACCGATTTAAGCGGAAGTGACGCAAACTTTGTTATTTTAAATAGTACCCTGTATATTTTTTTGCCCATCTGATTCGTCTTTAAATTCTCTTTTCAACCATGTATCGCACCATGGCATTTGTTTTTAAACTGACAGTTAATAATTATTTTATTGTATTAAGCATAGATGGCCATGATATGAACCTTGGCAGATATTGATGCTTAGTGTACCGTGATATCGAAAGACTTCTGGTACGCAACTTTGTGTCTCATATTTTTTTGGGCATAATCAGTAGCTGAACAGACTAACTAGATCTTTCTTATTTAAAAGAAAAAATCTCTAAACAACCAACGATATTATAAAAACTAAGATAGGAACATGCTTAGAGCTACCGTCACAAAAACTCGATTGTGCAAAGATAATAACGGAAAACATTTTGAGCGCCTAGAGTAAAAAATATTTTTTGTATTTAGTGTTTCAGTAAATCTTTTATTTTAATTTCATTCCTTCGGTACAAAAATGTATTCCTTAGTGTAATGGTTTTTCATTATTTTTTCAGATATTTTTTATTTTTTAAATAATACCTTTTACCTTCTTTTATTTTGTTTCCACCGCCTGCCTAACTAAATATTTTTGTTACAGTAGGTAGTAACAATGTTCATTACTATGCAATAATTATCGATACTAATTTTAATGAAGAAAGCAAAATGGGATAGGTACAGCAATTATAATGGCCGAAAATAAAAGATAAATAAGTATTTCTTAAGTAGGTCAAATAAAAAAATGGAGTTCCTATCTTAGTTTTTATAATATCGTTGGTTGTTTAGAGATTTTTTCTTTTAAATAAGAAAGATCTAGTTAGTCTGTTCAGCTACTGATTATGCCCAAAAAAATATGAGACACAAAGTTGCGTACCAGAAGTCTTTCGATATCACGGTACACTAAGCATCAATATCTGCCCAGGTTCATATCATGGCCACCTATGCTTAATACAATAAAATGATTATTAACTGTCAGTTTAAAAACAAATGCCATGGTGCGAAACATGGTTGAAAAGAGAATTTAAAGACGAATCAGATGGGAAAAACAGGGTACCATTTAAAATAACAAAGTTTGCGTCACTTCCGCTTAAACCGGAAGTTTAAGGAAATGTTTGATATGCTCAAAAAAAGGACAATTATGTAATATACAACTCTCCTAAAGTTGAAAATTTTAACTTTTTAAATAGTAAAGTTACAGAGCGTTACATGTCTCCTGTCTCACCCGGTATATATATATATATATATATATATATATATATATATATATATATATATATATATATATATATATATATATATATGCATATATATATATATATATATATATATATATATATATATATATATATATATATATATATATATATATATATATATATATATATATATATATATATATATATATTATGTTATTTAGTATAATGTATAATGCACTTAAGTATCTTAAGGATTAAAACCTTTGTTCTTCTGATGTTTTGACCTTTTTGTTCACCCCTTTTCTCCGTCTATCTATCTATGTATACGACTGCCGGCGAGCTTGGCCCTCTCTCCGCGCTAGCTTCTAGGAGCTGTATATCTCTGAGACGAGTATATTATTATGCTGGTTTGGTATTTGCAACCGGTCCTCTGCCCAATCTATTTTTGTTGTTGTTTGTTCAAGTTTTAATTATTATTGTCATGTATAATATTGTCTCTTGTTGCGTTTTTGTTATTGTCTAGGGTTTGGGTTTGGTAATGGTATCTAAAATATGGGTAGGGTTTGGTAGGGCAGTTCATGTTTTAGGTGTGTGTTGGTATCGTGTCTTATGTCTGTCAGGTCTTTGTTATCTAGGAACTGTCCGTCATGTAAAATTTTTGTGACAGCTCGGTTATGTATTCTTTCATATTTTGTGTTTTGCTGGTATTATGTAATGTTTGGAGTCTTATATATCTGTCGAAGTTGGTGCATAGCCTGAGGATTCTGTTTTGGATCATTTGTAATTTGAGATAGTTTGTGTCCGATATGCTGCACCATACCGGAGCACCGTACGTTAATATGGGTTTTATGATGGTTTTATATAGTAGCAGCTTATTTGCTGGTGTCATTTTGCTTGTGTGAGATATTAGAGGGTTTTAACCGCTGCCGATGCCTTCACGATTTGTCTTAGATAATAATTGTCTTAACTAATTGAGGCATTTGTCCAGCACTATTCCGAGGTATCTAGCGTGGGCTTTTTCTTGTGGGCTCTCGTGGGCTATTGTGGTATTTTCAATATATATCTTCCCTTTTATTTTGTTGTTTGTGAATTTTTTGGTATAGTTAATTGTGTTCCTTTTTTTATGGGTTGATTCTTATTTCCATTTGTTATAAAAGGGTAATATTTGGTTAAGGTGAATTTTTATTTGGGTTCCGAATGGCTGGACGTTCTTGGGGTTTGTGGAAGTGTGTGGATATCTGACGTGTAGTAAGTATATAATTGAGGCGCTATGACGGTGACGTGAGGGACTCTGGCTTGCTGGGGTAGGAATAGGATAATGTGGTTTATTTTGACATGAAATGTGCGGTTTTTGTGGTAGGATTTTAGGAAGTAAGTGAGGTACGATGGCACACCTAACCGTGCAATTTGGTTATTAGTCCCTCCTGCCAGACAGTGTCAAATGCTCTTGCCGTGTATAGCAGGAGGAGCACTGTATTTTTGTCATTTTGAAGTGAAAACTTCTTTAGGCGCGCTCTGCACTTTTATTTTTATTTATTTTCGTGGGTGTTGAATGAGACTGGATCGTCACGCGTCACACTCGGCTATGTAACGTTCCTGCGGGTAAATTCGGGTAAAGCGCGCCTTTAAAGCATTTCAAAGACCCTTATTGTGGTAGAAACAGTGTATACAACCTCCTTCGCCAGTGCGGTATCGGGTACACGCCCAATACCCCGGAAACCCGTAAAAAAAGTAAATTAGGAAAATTTTTACGTACATGTCAGTTCCTGACACGGGACCTACAAAAATGGACACAGGACCTGAAAACAACACCAAAATTGAAGATGTCTTTCACACACCGTTCAACAACCAAGAAACCAAACATCACAGCTACAAAATCCGCTGCAGAAATAAAAACGCAAAACAAGTTCCAAAGCCTGCACACGGCAAGCAAAACCAACGATAACGAAATACCTGAGACCCCCACCGACCAAACTAGGAAAGATACGAAGCCCGAGGAAGGAGAAATCGAGCCAAAAGAAGTCAAACCGCCCCCAATCATTGTTCATGGGGCTTTCGACAACCACAAGCGGATGACCGAATACTTAAAAATCAACCTGAAATGCAAATTTCACTGGAAACAAGCAATGAATACGACCATTTTATATACCGAAACGTTAGACTGGCACACATCCATGTAAACTTTTAAACAAGGCAAGCATATCATACATTCACCCCCAAAAGAAGTAAGACCCACGCATTCGTCCTGCGAGGACTCCGTGAAGACGGTATAACTACTGAAGATATTAAAACTGAATTGGAACAAAGACGCCAGTTGAAGATAACAGCAACATACAAGATGAGCGGTGCAAAATACAACAGTGATATGGTAGTAACCGACAATACTGTAACACTGAAACATGGTGTATTACGGGTTGTGGTAATACGGGCGGACGGTTCCAGTATATATTTTAAAATTCGAAAATTAAAAATGTTCACTTCTATCGTGTGGTCATAAGCACAGACCCAATTTTTTTTTGAATTTGCTTTTTTAATTACACTTGTGATTTTTGCAGCGGCTAGAGTGGTGTTGTGTCCTGGCCGAAAGCCGAATTAGTAATCTGGTGTGATTTTTCAATTGGTGTCTACTCTGTTCAGCCTGCACAGGACGACTTTCTCTGTTAATTTAGACATGGCTGGCAGAATGGAGATCGGACGATACTGACGATAGGATTCTGGAGCCGTGGAATTTTTTTCTTGGATTTGGTATTGGAATGACAATGGCTTGGTTCCAATCTGTTGGGAAGTATTGTACTTCGACATAGCGTTGGTTAGGACCTATGGCCCTTTTCGGCAGATTCTTGAGCAGTATGTTATCAATCTCGTCATATCATTGTCATTAGTAACTTTGTTCTGTAATGTTTCTGTATTCGTTTATAATTTCATTTTGTTTTAGTGTATTGTTTAAATTGTTTACCGGCTTCGTAGGTTTCGCCGAGCATATTGGGTTTTTCCTCATTTGTTATTGTTATAATGTTGTTTTTTGTTGGGGTTGGTATTTGGGCTTTTTGTTTCTTAAGCAGCATTCTTGTGATCTATATTGAATTATCTTTTCGGTTGAGTTTTTCTATTTTTTCTTTCGATATCTTGTTCACATGATTTATTGCTTCGATTATAATCTCTGCCTGGAGGGCTTGGTATTTCTATAGCTTGGATTTCACCCTCGTCATTTCGGGGAGGTTGCCATTTTTTCTACATTAATATTATTCCTTTATTTATTGTGATTATAGGGCTGTTGTTGTTTTGGGTTGGATTTTAATTTTATTGGCTAATTGAATTAGATGAATTAACAAAAAAAATATATAAGACTATCCCTGGTGCCGAAATAGTGTGGAGTGATTCATACATAATATCACACCACCATCACAATTGAACGGTCTACCTATTTGCAATGGATCACATAATTTCTTAGTGTGCAAATTTGTGTACACTTAATAGAATGGTGGGCAGAACTCATTATTAACGGGGTCTACCGAGTTTTAGGCGGTTCTAAATTAAATTAAATTTCATTGGTCAAAGGTAAAGACGCGGGATTTCCTTGGATATATTGACGCATGCGCTGTTTCATGCATGTATGTTTTGGCCCGACAGTGGCGTTTCATTTTGTCTTATGTATGGTTGATTCGCGATATAAATTAATTATAATATTGTGTTATACGCGAGTGTTTAGTGTTTTCATGCGATGGAAGCGACGAATGCGAGTAGTTGCCAATAATTCCAATCGTAAGCGACCGAATTTGAGAGGAGGAGAACTGAAAATGATCAAAAATGTCTCCTCTAAAATGATACGCCTATGGAATTTCGTTTCCTTCGCACCTCATGTCCCTGAGCCGTCCATATGCTGGTGATGAATCACTCCACACTATTTCGGCACCAATATGAAGCTGCTTCAATTAGGTAGTAGAGGATCCGAATGTTATTACGAACATCTCATTGACATTTCAGTAAAATAGCTGCCTGTGTAATCAATGGGTTTATATAAATTTTCAGCGAGATAATAACATTTGCACAATCTTTCAGTGCAGCCACTGACTACAGTAATTATATTGTCAAGATGACGGAGGATAGAAGAGAAAATAATAAAGCCAGCAACAGCTTTTATTGTCTTATTGTATAATGTGGCTCTCGCGTAGCGTTTCATCTTTCACGTGGCGTTTACTGCTCCTCATTTACAGTATTTAAATGTAAATATTCTGTCTATTTAGGTAATTTATACATGAACTTGCATGTAGTTGTAAATTCCTGAATAACCACTACTAATTTATACTGGCACATATCGGTAAAGCCGTGAAATTTACGGATTATCACTAGCCACTTAACATTTTTGATTTCAGGTAATTAAGGAATGATTTCCATATTTTGGTAATTTTCTTGTTTGATAAAATATTTCAGTTATATATGGTACAAATTGAGATATAACTAACAGGTGTTGGCTGATAATTTAAGATTTACTGACTACCTACAACCGTTGAATGAGGGACTCGTACCTTCAGTAAACGCTACAACCTACAACAATACTATCGGCGAGTATTTTATAAGGCGAAACATTATTTTTCACCAGCCGTTTGCCGAGGAACGCCGAATTTAAAAATTATGTATGGATCAGGCGCCAAAACACAAACAATTAATAATAATAAAAATGCTTGGAGGACTTGATTTATTATAAAGAAGGAACTGAAATTAAAAAACTAACAAATAACATCTTATAGTCATATCGTTTAGTAATTCCTTTAGTTTGCAAGAAGTTCATTATTCACATAGTAAAGTTATGTTGTTGCTACGCATAAGAAGTTTGTCAAATTAATATCGATAATATGTTCCATAATTTCGTGAAATTCATTTTTGGAAAAAAAATCGTTCTTCTCTCGTTGCGGTATTTTTCCGGGCGTTAGCCTGTGATTTAGTGTACAGGCACTACATTTCCCTACAAGCAGCACTGTACGGACCTTAACTGCAAAATTTTGAATGGTTGGCCATTATTTAGAGGCGATATAAATAAATTACGCGCACATCTATTTCGTACCTGTAAATCCGATATAAGGAATCTGCCACCTACCGATGATGCATTTCATCATCACGTATTGAGAGCTGCGTATCAAATAATTGTTTGGAAAATTCCCAATCCAGTTAATTTTGGTTGGAATTTGAAAGATAATTTACTCACTCCAAAATTAATCACAATAGGTATCCGTCCCGATGTAAAATTCGAAAATTGTGCTGCAAATGCAAACTCCAAAGATGTCCTAGAAATTGTAGTTACTTAAGGTTAGGATTTTGTAGTGAGAGACAAATAGATGCATTTATTTTGGTTAACTATAAATGGTTAAAAAGCTACATAAGATCTGATATTTAAATTCGTTTCAGACACTATTTATTACCGTAGTAATGATTATAATATAAATTTTCTGTCCTTAAATTTTCTTATAGGCCTGTGCTTTGGTTTTTTCAATAAAGATAATGTGATTTTAACAATAAAAATGCATATTTTCATTGCAAAACCACAGCACATGCTTTTAAGAAAATTTTATAATCAAAAAACATATTACTAATTACATCACTATAATAATAGCTAGTGCCTGAAACTAATTTGATTATAAGATATTATGTAACTTTTTAATTATTTATAGTTAACCAAAATAAATGCATATATTTGCCTCTCACTCTACAAAATCACGACCTTATTTGCATCCCCAAGGTCAATCCCCACATTGTACATATTTTTTATAAAGTATATTTTCGAGTACACAATACATTATCGAATTTGGGGGTGCTGATAGTCTTCTAGCCCGTTGGACGCTTTTCGGTCACATGGAAAATATCCACCCTGCGCAAAACATTTGTGGTTTTCTGTGATATTATAATGCTGGTCCTTTTATCAAAAGAAAGTTAAAACAATATTTAAAGGCTTATAATTATTGGCATCCGATTTGTGTGGTTCCAAACGGCTCTAACGGTCATGTGAACGAAAAAAAAATAATTTTCCGCGTTTTCATGCTGTATGCCGATGAAAGAAATAAGAGAAAATAAATTGTCATCATCTCGCGGTCTAAATGTTTATTTTATAATAATTGTTATCGTATATTAATTGTTTGGGCCATACTATTACATCAAACGAGAACGGGGTTATAACCTGGTAAGTGTGTGCCTATTATGACATTATCTTTTATCAACTGCACGATACCTACAAATATCTACTTCTACAGACGATTTTATGCAAACTCACTCTTTAGTTGAATCCAGGGGCGTGCGCTCGATGGAAGCACTGCTTCTTCCCTTAAATATATACATTTTTATTGTAGGTACATTAATTACACTTCATTGTTCAAAACATAATTAAAAACAAGATTTTAAAACTCCCCATCGTTCGGGTACGTGGAAAAAAAAATTCTCAAGGTCAAAGGTTTTTGGGGTTTTTCAAAAAAATGGGTTTTTTATGATTTTCACCGAAACGGTAAAGTTGTAATCGTCATAATATGCATAAGTACGCCACGTAAAGTAAATAAAGTAAAAATATTTTTCTATCGGTGATTGTAACTTACACTTAAATTATAAAATATACATAAGTATAACTATGAGAATATTAGGTGAAATGAAACTGAAAATCCAACTGATCCAACTGAAAAAACTATTTTCTTCTTAAAACCAGGAAAAGCTCAACATCAAACAGAAATATATTCATTAAAAAGTTTATCTACTTTTGCAAAATGTCAAAATCATGTACTATTTTTACACGCAATCACTGGCTGTGATACGACGTCTGCATTTTACAGGAAGGGAAAAACAGCAGTCATTAAAATGTTTGATAAACAAGATTTAGTTCAGTGTGCTGAAGTTTTTAAAAAAAAGTGATTCAACTCCACAAGAAGTTCTAACGGAATTCGCTTTCTTCTTTCTATGTACGGAGCTCCTGAAAAAATTACCTGCTTAGATAAGTATCGATATGCATGTTTCGTTAAAAACACCCGAAATAAAAAACAAGTGCAATTAGCTTGTCTTCCTCCAACTTCAGATGCTGCTCATAAACATCTTTTTCGGGTATATTACCAAGTTCAAGTGTGGCTTGGTTATCAGCTAGATCCAAAAGACTGGGGTTGGAAGTTCGTCGATAATACATTAGAACCAATTCAGACTTTACTCCCGCCTGCGCCGGAAAAAACTGCTAAACACCATTTTTGTAACTGTAAAAAGGGGTGCAGTGCTAAATGCGGTTGCAAAAAAGTTGGGCTGTTTTGTTCTCTGCCATGTACAAGTTGTCAAGGCCGGTCATGTTCTAATGTTGAATCACCAACAATAGAGGATTCGTTTAATACCAACGAGGAGACATGCGATGCATCGCTATTGATGCAATTCACTTGCACCCAGGACGAAGAAGAAGAAGAAGAACGTCCCCAAGACGAAGTATTCGAATATTATGAATCAGACGAATAAATTTCTCTATTTCTCTATTTTTTAATTTCCTTCGCTTTTATCAACCCTTATTCAACCCTTGCTAATATCTATTATGTAATAGTGTCAAATTGAAAAGAATCACAACAGACCTGTGGAATAGGCCTACTGGGGAAACCACGTTAAAAAAACGCACTACCCGTGCGTTAAAAAAGTACACTACCTCAGTGGTGGCGTGGAAACGTGTGCATATTATGACGATTACAACTTTATGAATCGTTATATCTCAGAAACGGTGGCTCCTAGGAAAAAAAGTATTAACACCTTTATGATAAAACTTATCGTTTCGGTGAAAATCGTAAAAAACCCATTTTTTTTACCTTTGCCCTTGAGTAAATTTTTTTCCACGTACGGGAACGATGGGGAATTTTGAATCAGCTTGTTATGAATTTATGTACCTTTGAATGTCTAAATTGACCGGATTATTTGGGGAAAATGGAGTGTTTTATTTAAAGAAGAGTCACAAGTTTTATTTTCAATGCCAGTTACATATGTAACTAATACAAGCCGGTGTGATTTTATTATTTGGACGAAAAAGGGTATATACATTGAACTTATTAAGCAAAACAAATTAATCCAGGCTGAAATTGTCAGTGCTGCTAGTACTTACTTTAACCCTGTTTTTTCTGTTATATATTTAATGCATTTAAATTTAAAAAAATATGTAACTTGTTATTAAATAAAATAAGTAATTTCACTTGTAACAAAATTTATAGTTCAGATTATTTTACAATAGGGTTTCTGAATGTTAGCATAAAATAAATACCATAAACATCAGAAACATAAACAACCGCTCCGTACTCAGTACATCCTACAAGCACTTTAAAAGTATTTGTGCTTTTATACTGTGAATAGGTAAGGTAGTCTGTTGCAATTACGGGCAATTACGGCAATTTGGCCTGCGGTCCGTGGACCTACAACAAGGGTCCGCAAAGCACTTTCAGGGGTCCGCAATTAACTTTCAGAGGGTCCATAAAGAACTTTCAGGGGTCTTCAAAAATAAGAAATATTGAATTTCACAGTACATTATTTATTAAGCGAACGTCTTAATAATGTTTCCTGGTTGTGTAAACTGACATACTTGTCAGATATCTTTTCCCATTTAAACACTCAATTTATGATTCAGGGAGTACATATTATACAAAAATATCGTCACTAGGGGAAGCATTGCTAAAAAAATTGGAGTTGTTGAGCCACTGTTTATCAAATCAAGATTACTATTCATTTCAAAATCTCAAATGTTTTCTTGCAACTTCTGAGGAAAAACTATCTAATGAATAATTACAAATCTTCACACAACATATGGAAGATCACTGACGCAGCTCGTGATTATTTTCCTGTAGCAGACGCACACAAACATTGGATTAAAGATCCTTTTACAATAAATATTAAATATATAGGAATATTAAATATATAGCAATATCGACAGATAGTGCAACGAACCTGCAGTTTAAACAAATGATCTTTCCAAATTTCTGGATAAGTGTACGAAATGGACATCAGGAATTATCCAAGAAAGCACTGAAGATTCTGATGGCGTTCCCCACAACATATATTCATGAAAAAGCCTTTTCATCTCTTGTATACCTACATTAAAAATAAATATAGAATCCGTCTGAATAATTTGTAATCAGAACTGATATTTCAATTATCACTAATAATATTGCAACAAACATGTATGCTTGTCAGCGTCAAGTCAAGTATGTCAAGCTTGTCAAGTATGCTTGTCAGCGACATACAACATCAGCCTGCTCATTAATAAGTTTAAATTGTTTTCTTTTAACTACTGAATATAACTTTTCAATAATAATTTATTTTAGAAAAAATTGTCTTATTTTTTTTCTAGATACATAGGTATGGACCTAATTTCTAAGTTATAATTGGACATTATTTTTGATTATTGGACATTTTATATTGATTTTTTTTACAATATAAGTTATGTGGGGGTCCGTAATTTGTAGATATTTAACAAAGGGGTCCTTATTTCACAAAAAAAATAAGAACCGCTGTTCTAGATGAAACAACAGAAATTACTATTTTAAGTTAACTGTCTGTAGTAATACTCTACGTCAAAATGGATAAAAATTCAGTGGCACCTACAAATAGGTAGGTTCTAAGAATTACTTCCCTTATTTGAAAAATCACCGCACGCCACTGGTTGAATCGAGTAACATAAAATTAATTTGTATCGCTCGAACAGGCTAACACTCCTTTCCTTTTTTTCGCGAATACACCAGGCAAATAAATTAATCTCTGAAATACAAAACTCGCAACAGTTTTTATGTAACCTAAATACCACATTTTTTAATAATTTCAAGCATCCTGGTATATAGTAAACCAATGTAGATGATTGTATCAACATTTTAAATATCAAATATTTTTATTACCTAAAAAACGAACGATTCCTTGTTTAATGTGTTGTTTAATGATGCTTGACTATTTCGCAAAAGAAGGTAACAATAAATACTGTGGCATGGTTGTCGGTTATTGCGAAGTTTGCTCTCAGCGATGGATTTTATAAAAAATCGCGTCTGTTTTTTGGTTTGGCGCATCTATACGTGCTTGCTTGTTACGTATATAAAGTCCGCCACACGACAGTTGAACAGCGGAAAGAATGTGGGATATAAATTCCGATGTCGCCACGTTTCTATTAATAAATGAATTCCAAAGGTTCCTATCTTATTTTTTTTACTATAGTTACGTACACATACAATCCAAATTTCCATTAGGTTCTGAGCTCGGCAAAAGCTTCTGTTGCATGTTTTATCACCCTTCTCCCTTATACCTCGTTGTTCAATTCTCGTGTGGCGAACATTAGGTACATACGTAGGGTTTCAAAGACTCCCAAAGGTATCGTCCATATTAAATTTTCTATGTGACTCTTTCTTGGCTGGAATTTTTTTTATTTGTATTCCTCGTCGGAGAGAATTTTATTTCTATCAAAACTGGTCTGATGACTAAACATTAATTTTCTTCTAATAATTTACTCGAATGGTTTGGGTCTCTTCAATCTTCTAACAAGATGTTGGTTGTCTATTATAAGAGCTCCTGCATTAATGTGGAGGTGAATGAAATCTGAATATCTGCCAGCAAACCTTGTGATCTCATCTTTAACGATTGGGATGTTAAGGTCTCTATGCAAGTTAGTTAGGAGTTACATATGTACCATCTACTATGTTACGCAACACATTGTTGCGTGAGTCTGAATGGTTTTAATATTACTATTTTTGGCACAACCCCAAAGTTGAATACCGTATAACCAAACTGATTTTAGGATCTGATTGTAGATTAGTATCTTATTATGTATGGACAACTTGGAATTTCTTGGACAACTTGGAAGTAGCCAATAATCCTGTCTATATTGTAATAACCAAATTTGGTTATTTTCTTCTTCACATGGTCTTTCTAGCGGATCTCGGCGTCCAGGGTCATGCCTAGGTATTTGGCGTTATTATTATTGGGCACCATAATACCATTAATATCCAAGAACGGAGAGTTAACCAGTCTTTTGTTGGTTGACATGAGTTGATTTGACCTCGTTTAGCTTGATCTTCCATTGTTTGGTCCAATTAAGTATTGTGTTGCTAGCTACTTCTAGTAGTCTGCTAGTGGATATTCTTGCTCTTTACCGACCTGCAAGAAGTGCAGTGTCGTCAGTAATAAATATAGCTGGTCTCTTCTAGTACTGGCATATCACTAGTATGCCTATAGCTGGTAAAGGATGGGGCCAAAAACGCTACCCTGGGACACTCCTGCTCTTATATCTTTCCGAATATTCACCTTCAGAATAGTCAGAATATTCGCCTTCCTGTGTTATTTTGAAAAGTCTGTTTGAGATATACGATGACAGAATTGCTACATATTGTGTAATTTTTTTTTAAATTTGTGTATCAATCCTTTGTGCCATACTTTGTCAAACGCTTGAGCAACATCTAAGAAGACTGCAAAGCACACCTCATTTGCTTCAAGTGTACTATTATGTTCGTAATACTGTGTACTTCAGATTCACAATTTGTTCCGATAAAAAATATTTTTTTAATTAATTTAAATATCTATAAATTCGGGTTGTGACCGGCGCACTCGCCATTTGTTTTAGTATATCTGATGAGCAGTTCCCCAGTATATTTCGCAATCCAAGGTCCAATGCTAATAAAACTAAAATGGGACCCACTTGAAAAACCCAATTTCCAAAAAAAGCGAATTATTAAATTTGATTCATAAATGGCGGACATTCGGAGGTAACAAACATAAAAAAAATGCAACCGAATTGAGAACCGAAGTCGGTTAAAAATGCGATAAGGCTCTACTGTCACCAGTTGATAATAATATCATAGGGTTATTTAATCATTTTATGTTGAAAACGAATCTTGTAAATCAAAACACATAATTCCGTCTTCATAACAGACCATTTTTCGTTTTTGAACCATTCATCTGTTTATAAATGCTGCTAAGTTTATTTATGCTGCTATGAATCGATTTTATGAGAAACTATATCAAATATCTGATGATACTGTTCCATGAGCATATAATGAATTGCTCCCATGATTGTCACTGAAGAAAGAACCGATGTGACACAAATGCCCCGGTTTGTTCTGGTGTGTCGGTTGTGGTTTTAAACCGATAAATTAGCAGTGCCGCTTCGACTGTGTGGCAATAAATATGAAAACGGGGTCGCCCAAGACTCGTTCTTTCAGAGTTAAATTGCAAGTACATTTTTTACGCAGGATTTATGATATAAAAATTGCGAGGAATCTGATAAAATAACCCGATCGTTTCATTCGAAGGCAATAAGCTTGTACAATAAAATAAAATAAACGTAGAAAGTTTAATTTCGCGAGAATGTAATTGTGCCCATGATGTATTATTTATTTTATATTAAGCTCAACAGGTGTGGAACGAGGAAAAAACGCAAGGGAATTAATTACCTAATTGCCACGGCTGCCGGCGGTTAATGCTGATTTATTTGCTGTGGAAAATAATTATTAGGTATGTTATTATATGCACAATGAATTTAATTCCATCCCTATTTTTGTCCAATTGAAAAAGAGAAAGTTGAGCGGTTTTTGTTTTACAAAGGATAGCTTCTTTAACCTTAACTTCGCTATGTGAGGTCTCGTGGAAAGTTTCTTACTTTTCAGATAAAGCCATACCAAAAAAGTAAATAATTGTGATAGGGTAGAGCGGGTCACAGTGGTAATAGGGAACATAACATAAATTAAACTTATAAATTAAATAAATTTTAACATAACATAAATTAAATTTTATTAAATATAAAAATTATAAATCACTCGTCACACTCTTTTGATAAAGAAGAACTTGACCTTCTAAACAAGGGCTTAAAGTTTGCTGTAGCCCCTTCTGATGAGATCTGGCAGGGATTGAAAGTTCAATTCAATATCTGCATGATTCATCCAAGGATCTCGTCAGAGTGGCTTGCATGAATCAAATTTCTAAAAATATAATTATTAACGTAGACAATAGAAAGTCATGCTCAAAGAATCCTAGAAAGATTATCAAAAGGTTGCGCGAGAAAGAAATTTAAAAGCAGATAAAGGCAATAAGGTTGTTATTTTAGATAAAGAGGACTATTATGAACGGGTAAACAACCTAATTAATAATGGTCCTTATAAAGTACTTACGAGAAACCCTTTACCAAGAATGACCACTGAAATAAAAAATGTCCTCAAATCATGTAACAACCTTATGACTCTACCTGTTAAGAATAGGTTACATGTATCTAACCCTACCGTACCTAGATTGTATTGTCTACAAAAATTCTTAAGCCAGGGAAGTCGGTGCGTTCAATAGTATCGTCTATTGGATCTCCGACGTACCACTTATCAAAATGGTTGACCAAGGAATTTGAAAGTTTACCCATCGCACAGCCTAGTTTTTCAGTTAAAAATTCGAATGATTTCATTGATAAGGTCAAGAATATTCAATTACAAGAGGGTGAAATCTTTATTTCCTTTGATGTATATTCATTATTTCCGAGTGTACCAATTCCACAGACCTTGGATTATCTTGAGGATTTACTCGAATTAAACAACTATAGAAAAGAAGTAATAGCAAAGTAATAATAATATATAAACATTACAAAACTTTTTATGAAACAAAATTGCTTCCGTTTCAATGACAAGTTCTGTGAATAACATGAAGGAACCGCAATGGGTAACTGTTTATCGCCTTTCATTGCTGATGTTTTCATGAGTCGATTTGAAACTGAAGCAAAAGAAGAATTCGAGTATTTTCCTAGGATTTGGCCGAGGTATGTGGATGACATATTTGCCGTGTTTGACACTAATATTGCGGCTGTAGAAAATTTAATTTCCCAATTAAATAGTCGTTTCGCTTCTGTAAAGTTTATATATGAACTAGGAAATAATGGAAAACTTCCATATTGGGATGTATTAGTAATTAAAAATAGTGACAATAGGTTAGAATTTGATATATATAGGAAATATAGCAGTACGGTCAGATATATCCCTAATGACTCTCACCATCGCTATCAACACAAAATGGCGAGTTTTAATTTTCTTGTCTATCGGTTACTAAGTTTCCCTCCCAGTAATGAAAGGTTTGAAAAAGAAAAAGTATTAATTAAAAATATAGCTGTGGGTAATGGTTATCCTAGAGATATAGTTGCAAAACTAATTAGGAAGCGTAAATTTAAGGACACACTTCGTAATTCTATGACCTTTCAAAAGGATATAGAGACTCCAAAATATGTATCCATCCCGTACGAACCCCAGTTTACTCGTGGTTTGAGTAAGGTCTTCTAAAACGTGGGTATAACAGCAATTCATTCGTCGAGTAATAAATTACAACAACTCTTAGACAATCCAAAGGATAAAATTGTTCCAAATGAAAGGTCTGGGATTTACGAAATTAGTTGTATTGATTGTGTTCAAAAATATGTTGGTCAAACGAGACGATCAATTAACACCAGATTTAAAGAGCATATGGCTCATCCAACATACTCAACAGCATACTCTATTCAACGAGAGAATGGACTTGCTTTGCGCATCGGCGACTAAAGAGGAGGGGCTCTGTAACGAGCTACGCAGGACCGTCATTCGATGAAATAAATTCGTAAGTAGGTGAAATAAATTTTATTTTGAAAACAATTTTGTCTACTGTTGGTAATTCTTTATTTCGATAGAACTCGTGTACTTTTCTCCTTATAGCAATTTTAGTGTAATCGTCGATCTTTTCTTTAAAAGACTGACGGCTTTTTTTAAAATTTGGTTCCGTTACCTGACCGGTTCTATTATATTCTGATAAAATTTTTTTCATTGTAGTATTTCCAATGCCCGTTTGTTTGGTTAGTGTTAAAACTGTCTCTTCGTACGACATTTGCGGATTGTCTTCCTTTAATTTCTTATATAAATTTATTACAATTATTTTTTGACTTTGATGCACGACCTAAAATTAAAAACAAAAATAAATCATTGACCACGGTTACTGGTGGTGAATAGTATGCGTATTAAATAAAACATATTTATTATTATATTTCTTTACCTGGCCTCTTTTATTCTTCTTAATTGGCGATAATGGTGGATTTATCTCGTCTCTGGCTGCTGCCATTCTTATATTAGATTTAAAACTTATTTCACAACCGTAAACAACACAACAAAAATAACCGTACTTGCGAGACTAGAAATACAAACTGTGAATAGGTAGGCAGTAGTAGGTACTTTATATAATTAGGTACCAGGTAGGTATCGGACCCAGGCGCCGGCCCTGGCTACCTGCTGAGCCAATTAAGACGTTGAGGGCGTTGAACTAATGTTCTAAGGGGCGGAGATCTGACCAAAACAGACGAATTTTCGCTCGAGTGCAAGTCCATTCTCTCGTTGGATACAGTATAGTGTTGCACAACATGCTTTTGACAACAATCATAGAATAGATATTAGTAATTTAAGATTAGTTAGAAATGTGACCAATAATAGACAGCTGAATGCATTGGAGAGCATAGAAATTGTAAAATGTAAAAGTAGTATGAATAGCGGCAAGGGACCTATACCGTATAGCCCGCTTTACGCGTTGCTTAGCAACTGATCATTGAAGCGTGACTAACGATTTCACCATAAATAGTATAAATAGGGTAGATTTTTAGTTTAAGATTAGTTTTAATCGTCTCCGGATGATGCCAACTTGGTTGGCGAAACGCGCGTCGGGCGGAGTGAAAGTGTTTTGGTGTTTGTGGAAACTACTCCGAGTTTTATAAAAATAATACTAAGAAACATAACGCATAGTAAAATGACATACAGTAAAGCGGTGTTAAAAAGTATACTAGCGGAATTAAAACTGGTGGGTACTAAAGTATGACAGGACTTATCTTGAAATTTCGTGCTACATATTTAGCAATGGCATTTAGATTCGAAGAGCAGTTGAAATCGCCCCTGCGACTCCGAAACTTAACGTCGGCCCGATCAACTATCTACGACTGCGCACTGCTGTAAAGGGAATAAACAGACTGGTCTGCTGCGACGTAAATAATTTCTTTGATGACCGTGCCGCTTGCCGGACTCTTAGATAAACGTTTATCAGTGCAGTGTGTAAATACCGATTTAATCTTTAATACATTTACTACTAAAAGGTAAAATATTAAAACATTATTTCCTAATTTACCATGGCTTTCTGAAGGCCATTTGAAGTAGAAGATAATAATATAAAAATCCCGAAATAGTTGAACCGGTATTGTCGAAAACGTCGAAACAACCTTTGAGTTTAAAAATCAAGATTTACATATACAAAGACAGCGTATTATTTTAAATATACATGAACGTTTGAAAAGCGAAAATCCGGCACAATGTGAGAAAGAAATAATACGATGTATTAACAAATTAACTAAAATATCACAATCAACAATTTATCGTGTAATGCGAATTAAAAAATATTGATGATTCTATCAGAGATGTACTACGGCGTACAATTTATAATATGTATAAAGAAAATATAGTTCCTATTTCAAAAATTATTCCAGAAAAATTAAGCCATTTTCCTGATTACAATAATTATAGGTCTTTAGATACCCTACAGAATGTTTTATTACAGTGCAGTTTTAAACATAAAAAACTTAACAGTCGTATGGTAATTATGGAATCGCCGCGTATAGTTGCACTTCGGGTAGATTATTTGGAAAAATCAAAGAATATCGTCAACTAAACAGGCATATAGTGTATCTAGACGAGACATGGTTTGAAACACATGATGTTCAGTATGGTTGGTAAGATAGTTCACACAATTGTGTTTTAAATACTCCGTGTTCTAGAGGAAAACGCGTTATCATACTTCATGCGGGAATTGTAAACGAGGTTGTATCCAACGCGTTGCTATTGGCGGCCAAAACTATATCGTAGTCTTCTGCCGACTATCGACTATCACGAGGATATGACAGGCCATCTATTCGAAAAATGGTTTTCGAAACAGCTTCTACCAAATATTCCACATAATTCGGTAATTGTATTAGATAATGTGTCTTTTCATTCGCGTATTTACAATAAAATATCAAATACCGGTACCAAAAATGGAAATTCCTGTAAAAGTTCTAATACAGCACGAATTACTGAAAAGAATAAAAGAGCATAATTTCAAAAACAAATACGCTATTGATAACTTAGCCAATATACACGGTCATACAGTTTTGCGGTTATCTCCATACTATTGCCTATTTAATCATATAGAGATGGTTTGGGAAGCAATAAAAAAACGTTTGCGAAAATGTATTAACTCTCCAACGTTAAGCGCGATAGTAGCTGATCATATAAGACAAGTAGTAAATGACATCGACAATATTGATTTATGAAAAAACTGGTTTCGGCATGTCATTGAAATAGAAAATGAATATCCAACACTAGTCCCCATTGCGCCAATTATAATTCACCTGGATAATGACTCCTCTTCAGAAAGTGAAGATTCGGGTGCTGATGTATATTTGGAAGAAAATATTTAGCTATGCTAAATAAATATTTAGCTATTATCTGATTTATTTAGTTTATTTAGAAATTTTTATGAAAGTTATCTACTTTATTCCAGAGAAATACTTTAATTTTGTTTTTATCTATTATACTTTTTATGTATATAAATATTTATTTTTGTTTTCATATTCAAGAAACCTACATTTCTATGTTTTACTAACATCGTTGGCCCTCGTTAATCTAACCTGTCCCATTCCTCTTGGAAAGTGGCAAGGACATGTTCATACCTTCTCGTTGGTCCTTGCTGAGCAACAACACATATCAGTATAATATGGGTTAACTTTAAAACTAAAATTAATAAATTTAAATATTAACACTTTATATCTAAACCGTTTGGCCTCCCACCCACTATTTTTTTGTATTTCTTGTTGGTATACATTAAAGGAGCATAGGCCATTTTTCTGCACCGCCACAGTACCGCCTTTTAGGCCTTTTCTCTGCCACAGTACTTGTCCTCGGGTTAAAATCCAAGTGAAAATTTAAGTAAGAATGTGTCAAAATATCCTACCGCTTTCTAGCAGTTTGCTCTTATTGTTTGTCCTTCAACATCACAGAGACGAGTCGAATTGTACGCCCTGTTTATGGAGCGGATCCAAACCCAAGTAGACCGTTACATATTTTGCGGTTTCTTCAAATAAAGGAACTCTCGAATCTATTTCTGATTCTGATTCTTCTCTTCCTACCGCTTGCCTCTGTTGAATATTTGCCTTTTATTATGGATTCGATTCAGTATTCAACTTAAATATAAATCCGCAATATCTAAATTCATATACTACTATTAGAAAACTAGAACTCAGTCCAACAAATACCTCACTGATTGTCGAAGCAGAACGGAAGTTGTACTTTGGCTTATTTAAGATGACCATAAATAAGGAATTACATGTACCCTGCGACATATTGCAGCATGTGCGGCATATAAATATGTCATAGTGCTGGATAACGTCTTAGTTAAATACACGTGATATTACTATTAAAATAATTTTAATGTTCCTGCGAGAGGTTGTTACCTAGTATCAGATTTCGGAAACGCATTTTGTGGGTGTATTGAAACAGCGTGAGAGATTCTCCAGGTGGCCACCACCTCCGAAGCGAACTCTACGGACACCTGCTAATATAACAGCAGGGTGGAAATAATTATATGTATGCATAACATAAGCATATAGCCATATCTTGTGTGTCTCCCCCATCGTATAATACATAATATAATAGATATATGTGTTAGCTGCTAATTTAGGTAAATTATATTTTGTGAAATGGTGTTTACGTTTTCTTTTCCTCCTAATTCACATGTGGTATTATGGTGTGATTTTGGAGACACTGTTCCAATTGCACCATTTGTTCCTTTTAGATGTCGGTAAGTTATCGACTTTGCAATCTCTGTAATTGTGGAACACATCCTACATCACTACAACCTACATCCTACATCACTAAAATCCCATAACACTGAAAGGTACTTTCAAACCAAATATAACTGTATTTGCAAACCAATTTATTAAATCAGGAGTACCACAAGGGAGCGTGCTAGGCCCATTACTCTACCTAATAATATACTACGGACCTACCAACAACAAACAATACCACAATAGCAATATTTGCGGATGACACAGCTCTACTAGCGACTAATAGTGATCCAACACTAGTATCGCAACAACTCCAACAACACTTAGACAGCCTGCAAGAATGGTTTGACAAATAGCGCATTAAAATCAACCAGACCTAGTACTATATTTAGATCAGAAACTAACTTGGAAGCATATTAAGACAAAACGACAACAGTTAAATTTAAAATACTGCAGTTATCATGGCCTCCATATCGAAAATATAAACTTTCTATAAAAAATAAACTATTACTATACAAAAGGAGCCGGTGTTATACAAAAGTACTATACAAAAGGAACCGCTTAAGTGGTTTATATATATATATATATATATATATATATATATATATATATATATATATATATATATATATATATATATATATATATATATATATATATATATATATATATATATATTGTGAAAAGTAATCTTGGGTTTGTAGCATTTCATTACATAGAAATAAGCAAATAGACGAATAAGAAGGAAAACACACTTACCAGTGCTATATCTGAACACACATACGGAAATGAATCACTATACACACGAAAACGAACCACTTAGAAGTTGTACAAGTTCTTTCACCTTTCTTGAGGATCTTCAGAGCAGTATACGATTTATTTCATTGATCATCCATACTTGAATTTAAATAATAAAAAATTGTTGTAATATTGATACTACAACACTTGCAGTGACGTTTTATGACATTAGGCATACAGTTATCCAGAAGATGTTAAACTTTAAAATGCATTTTAAAGTTTAACATCTTCTGGATAACTGTATGCCTAATGCTTTGTAGTATCAATATTTTATATATATATATATATATATATATATATATATATATATATATATATATATATATATATATATATATATATATATGTATATATATATATATATATATATATATATATATATATATATATATATATATATATATATATATATATATATATATATATATATATATATATATATATATATATATATATATATATATATATATATATATATATATATATATATATATATATATATATATATATATATATATATATATATATATATATATATATATATATATATATATATATATATATATATATATGTATATGTATATATATATATATATATATATATATATATATATATATATATATATATATCAATATGTATATATATATATATATATATATATATATATATATATATATATATATATATATATATATATATATATATATATATATATATATATATATATATATATATATATATATATATATATATATATATATATATATATATATATATATATATATATATATATATATATATATATATATATATATATATATATATATATATATATATATATATATATATATATATATATATATATATATATATATATATATATATATATATATATATATATATATATATATATATATATATATATATATATATATATATATATATATATATATATATATATATATATATATACTAATGCCTCCCATTAGAACTCATTTAATTAAATGCAGCGGAAGTGGAAACATAATCTTCTTTAATGCAATAATAAATAATTTCCATGGTTAATGAATTGGAACGCTTAAATATAAAATATGCCCCAATTAATTGTTAAAAATCGGTCAATACCGGATATTGTCTTGGATTATCACCTACTCATGACATACATGGGAAATACAAGATTTTTCTTTCACGAAATTACATTTATAAAATTATCTTACCTACATGGTTTGGTGTAGAAAAAGTTCTCACATACGCATATGGGCTGTAATAAATAGTAAACGTTCATTATCTCAACAGCCATTACCGAAGAGGCAAGCTCGTGTTTGTTTTAAAGAAACGATTATTTAAAATATTCAACTTTTTACGACCTGATATTCCTGATAATGCTGGTGATATCTCATCAAATAGAAGAAAGTTTTATAACGTTTCTTCGACTTCACGAAATGTTAATTAAAACAATCTAAAAGTGTTAAAAATCATTGTGTTAAACAGTTATCAATTAAATTCTGTAGTGCAGTTATTTTATATACACAATTTATTTAGTTAAATATTAAGATATAGGCGATATAGGTCCGTTCTCTAAATTATTGAACGGGACAATAGGGATTAAAAATTATATTAAACAACACTGAGTAACACTATAATAAAACGTGTACTTCACAAAAAAATATAATTTGCAATATCATATAATATACATTGTATCAGAAATTATATTTTTTTTCTGAAGTACATGCTTTACTATAACCACACTTAACGTTTGCCGGTCGTCCAGCTGAGCCTGCTAGAACGATCGTATGATTTGTGAAATATTTTGTGTACTAACGATTTTCTCTCTGTTTTTTAAATTTTGTGCTACATAATGTTTCATTAAAGTAAAGTATATAAAATTACATATCGCAAAATTGTTATACATTAAGGTGTAGTTTAATTTAATTACACATCCCATTTACTATAAAGTAAACAGTGTAATAATACACATTCCCAAGTCTTGAGTTTGTTATTTTTTATACAAAACTAGAAGAAAAATTAGTACCTTGCACGTTTAGTCAATATGTTATTTGGGTAGTTAAAATTTTTTAAGTCAATACTTCTCTAGCCACATGAGAGTGATTTTTCAGGATCGCGTGAAGAGAGAAACATATATCGAATGCAGCTTTGACTTGGGCAACGATCCCTCACAAGTGTTCTAAAGCGGAAAGCAATTTTGATATAATGAGAAACAGAGATAGCGACTGCAGTGTTGACTTGGGCAACGATCCCCCACAAGTGTTCTAAAGCGGAACGCAATTTTGATATAATTTATAAACGATCGTGACAGAATCGGAATTAACCAGAATACAAGATTACTTCTACATATCCTGCTGGATATATCTGGATTGGGCTTTCGAATCTGATCCAAATGGATGATGAACGTTTTGCGGAGGATGCGTCCTTGCCACTACTTCACTTTTTTGTATTGAAATTTCTTGATTGAATCTGGTTGAATAATCTCTATTCAACCAAAATTCACATCTAACTACTTTATATCTGGAAGTTCACCATGTCTTATAACTATTTATGTCCAATATACTTTCCTTGTCCTACTTCTCATTATCCAAATATTTTCGATTGTACACATATATTTTTTTACTCTATTTACGTTTCCATCGATCACACTTTATTATGCATTTGCACAACATTTCATTAATGCATAAACACTTTTAAACGTATATTTTAACACACACTGAAAAAAACGCTAAAAAACAAGTCCAAAGGGTAAATAATTACCAAGTCTAGTTTAATTATTATTAGTATTATTACGAAATCGTCAGAAGTGATTGTGCACGATATATTGAAAAATCCCTAGATCTAGGGAAAACTGCACAATCTGGCAACACCGCACCCAACCATGTGGCAACATCGCATCTGGGGTGCCAGATACAACCCCCCATGGGTGAAGTCTCAACCCTTTATGACTTCATATAACCGAGATACACCCCTGGTCCCATTTAGAATAGTAGCGGTATATGAACATGGGACTACACCCTGTAGAACCCGTCGAGATGCCTTGTATACAAACTAGAATGGGATGGAATAAATGAGAATAATCTAGAATGAGATGGAATAAGTGAGAACAATCTAGAATGGGATGGAATCTAAGCTTCTAGAACTTTCCAGAACATTGAAAATAGTGGCCAGCCGATCGAGACAGTCTAGTTTAAACGCTCTTAGAGACAAGACTAAGTAATTGAGAATGTTCAAGTAGTAATTTATCATTGTAAACAATTGTGACTTGTTGTGTTTGGAAGTTAACAAAGTGTATTTGGACTCTGGACAGTACTCACTTATATTACGAACCCAGCGGTGTAACACTATAAATTTATTGTTGATAAATACGAAAAAATAAATACTTAATTATGTAATTGCATTAAAATTACTTTCGATAATGGACTAATAGACCAAGGGGACCGCCTAGCCGCGAGACTTGACCAGTAAGATTTCGATCTTCGAAGTTAAGCAAGCGGGCGTTGGTTGGCACTTGGATGGGTGATCTAGGCAGGCTTGGGCAGGACAGTGGCTTCCGCCTGAGACCTGGGAACACTCAATATCTGCCGCGGGCGCGTGGTCCCAAATAAGTGGTAATGAGGATCAGAGTAATTAATCTCGGTAACTCAGAACCATGCTATCATACATAAAAATTGTAGATACTTTGTCACCAAGCCACCCGTAATAAATAGGATGGATTGAAGAAAAGTACTCAAGTAAAAAGGAAGAATGCACAAAGGGCCTAATGAGGCCTAAGTGCTGTAGTGGAAGTAAAACACCACTGCACTCCGACCCATATACATACATACATACTAATACATCAATTTTCAATAACTACGTTATCGGATAGTAGTCGATGAAATAAGATTATGGATTTTTTTGCGAATTTTTTTTCTCAGCCGTGCCCAAAAAAATAAGAAATTTCCACTCTGACGCCATTAAACTCATTGGACTTAATAAAAACTGAATTACTTCAAAACTATATTATTCTTACTTCCAATTTATTTTCGTTTAATAATAAGAAGAAGGCTTAGATAAATAATATAGATTATGTTTATTTCACAAAAATTGAGTATTAATGACAATTGAATGCATGTAAAATTTCCGGGACTAATGACGTCATTACCACCACTTTATTTAATTACTTATTGAAAATTTCAGGTAGTAATTAATTTGGGCTTATTTATGTCGTACTTATATAATCGTCGGTTTATATAATAAAAATAGAAAAAAAATCCTAACTGTATTAGTCCATTTCACATTCACTTAAATTTTTACCACCCTATATACTGTATCTCAACATAGACGTCAGTTTCCTCAGATATGCTGTAGGTATATCTACTAAACTAAGTCTCAGTGCTATAGTAAATCCAAGCTCAGTTGAAACATATAAGAACGGTCTATAAAGGATACGGCGTTTCCACACGCCCGACAGAGGAAAAATTTGTCTGTCTTTTCTATGATGTTTCAACTGAGCTTGGATATACTATACCATAATCGTGACTATAACATAATAAAGATTATTAATTTCCATATCGAGACTTGCACCTAAAATTAATATCTTCAATTTAAATCATTAGAGAAGCCTCCTTAAAAATGGATAGCCACTGGTATACAGCGTTTCATATCAGTGATCAGGCTCTCACATGGTACATTTGTTATTACCAAGCTCGGCTGACATAAGTTGTAATTAATTTCATACCATTTATTAGCGTCAATTTTAGTGTGATTTTATCTAATTCTAAGAAGGTTTATAAGTACTTTATACTTTTGAAAAATTACTGGTGGACGTATAGAAAGGAGTGGTAGAGTTGAGTTAAAATGGGAATGTAAAATATTTTAAATAAGCGTTTATGTATTTATATGTGTTAGATTTACTGTAAACGGGTGTTTTGGTGTAGATAACAAATATCAGAGCATCATAAAGGTTTACTTCTTAGGACATTTATTTACGACTAATCAAATTATAAGAGTAATTTTGCCTAAAATATTCGTTTACATGAAATAAAGTATTCTTATGCATCAAAATAAATGACTGAAAAACACATTTGAAAAGAAAATCTGCTTCACAAATATTATGGGCGACTCGACTGCGACAAATGCTTGTCAACATAGAAAATTACTGTACATGTACATCCTCCACCTGACATAGTATAGTCGATAATTAGAACAAGTTTTTTAGACAAACCTCATACGTAGACCTACTGGTCTCGCGCACCGCCCAAGTAGTAGACTCTAAACCGCCTATTATATCATTGCTGTTAGTAATAATCGTAACTTACATCCATGTGCCATTTATCGGCGACCTCCGCGCTGCTCCTGTTGAATTTATGGAGAAGACACCGAGCACGACGCAATAGAAAAACTGCGCCATTGCACTAGATTTTCTTCGGAACTTCTCTTTAAACTGCATCTTCCTGAAATGAAAAAAAGCTCATGTTACATTTATAGCATCTCCGCTCTCCGCCGCGGTAGGCTAGATAAAGACAAGTGCATTTAGGACAAATGCAAATTTGTAATAAGGGACTGAAAAATTAAAGGTTGTTTTCACTAACAACCGTAACAACGGTAACTGATTTTTTTTTGATTCACGTACAATTATAATTGTACGTGTAAATAAAGTTTTAATTTTCTTGTCCATCGTTTACTAAGTTTCCCTCTCAGTAATGAGAGGTTTGAAAAAGAAAAAGTATTAATTAAAGATATAGCTGTGAGTAATGGTTATCCTAGAGATATAGTTGAAAAACTAATTAGGAAGCGTAAATTTAAGGACACACTTCGTAATTCTACGACCTTTCAAAAGGATATAGAGACTCCAAAATATGTATCCATCCCGTACGAACCCCGGTTTACTCGTGGTTTGAGTAAGGTCTTCAAAAACGTGGGTATAACAGCGATTCATTCGTCGAGTAATAAATTACAACAACTTTTAGACAATCCAAAGGATAAAATTGTTCCAAATGAAAGGTCTGGGATTTACGAAATTAGTTGTAATGATTGTGATCGAAAATATGTTGGACAAACGGGTCGATCAATTAACACCAGATTTAAAGAGCATATGGCTCATCTAAAATATGGAAGAACAGATAAGTCTAGTGTTGCACAACATGCTTTTGACAACAATCATAGAATAGATATTAGTAATTTAAGATTAGTTAGAAATGTGACCAATAATAGACAGTTAGATGCATTTGAGAGCATAGAAATTGTAAAATGTAAAAGTAGTATGAATAGCGACAAGGGACCTATACCGTATAGCCCGCTTTAAGCGTGATTAGTCACGCGTAAATTTCACGGTGATATCATTAGTGACGTCACCATAAAAATAGTATAAATATGGTAGATTTTGTAGTTTAAGATTAGTTTTAATCGTCTCCGGATGATGCCAACTTGGTTGGCGAAACGCGCGTCGAGCGAAGTGAAAGTGTTTTGGTGTTTGTGGAAACTACTCCGAGTTATAGCTACATCAAAGGTTCCACCCCTTTCCAGTAGTACAGTTATTGATAACAATCTGGAATTTGCCGGAGTGCGGATCAGAGATCCGCTGCACTTAGGCCCCATTGGGCCCCTTGTGCTTCCTCCGTGAGGGAAATATCTCCCTAGGCCATCGACCAGCCTAATGTTGTACAAAAGGTGATGATGTTGCCCAGGGGCATTTCCCTCAAATTGGCCATAGAAGGCCCACGTTCCCCCAATATGCATTCTCTGGTCGATGACAGATGGGTGTGTCACTTTGTCTTATGTTATAGAGGTGTTTCCTTACCCGGCAGTGTCCGGTTAGGATTCCTGTAACAAATCGCAATTTACCCCTGGACATTGCCAGATAGTTCCTCGCCGTCTCTTCGCTGGGATATCTCAAGAGATTTATGGCCAGCTGACAGCTACTTGTTTCATCCCATAACGTCTTAAATTTTTTGTGGGTGCTTTTCTTTATTAATTGGAGTTTCGCTGCAACTGGTAGTGTACTTGAAGGACCAGGCCCAAGGATACCAGGCTGGCTGCCTTCTTGGCCAGTTTGTCAGCTTCTATATTGCCGTTGCATTGTGAGTGTCCTTTGACCCAGCACAGGCAGATATTATTCATCTGACATGCTCTCACAAGTGCTTGGTGACATTCCCATGTTGACCATTTAGTTATTGTCTACTATCTGTGCAGATTCTTATTGTCTTGCCCGATATTTCTCTGCGAGCAATCTCTTGTGCGGCTATGGTTATATCAGCGAGTTCTATTTGTACTACACTGGCATTTTTATCCATAGTCCAGTTACATCGGAGTCGCAGATTTCTAGAATATATACCACAGCCTGCTCTATCCTTTTTCTTTCATCCGTCAGTGAAGACATAGTTTACACCTTCAACGCCGGCCTCGTCTTCACCAGTAGTATGTATGGTGTAAGGTTTATCAAGGACAGGCCGAGGCGGAATACCATCTGCACATCCCTGTAAAAGGGGTATCTTTCTGACAGCCTCAGTCCACAGGCGGCTTCTGGTTTGGCCACAGCTTGTATTGCGTTTGGTACTATGCCAACGGATTTGAGGCGAGTCATGGTAGTCAAAGCCACTTCTTCTAGATGTAGGTCTAGCGGTGGAAGACACAGCATTATCTTCATTGCTCTCGTTGGTGTTGTTCGCATAGCTCCGGTTATGCTCAGACAGGCAACTCTTTGTACCTGGCATAGCTTGAGTTTTGCTGTTATTTGTTGACTTTTGGGTCACCAAACAAAATCTCCATACGCCAACATTGGTCTTATGATAGCAGTGTAAATCAACAGGACCACCCCCTGATAACAATATTACACTCCTTGAAAGCGAATTTATGGGCCGAGGCTTACTTCCCGAGTTATATTTTTTGGAATTTTCCGGGATTCCAACGACTCCCTGAATCCCTTTGCAAGTCGATAAAATTTGGCACATTTATTGATAAAAATATTATAAACACGCTTACTTCCCGAGTTATAATTTTTGCATTTTTTCGGGGCCTCCTACGACCCTTTGAATCCATTTGCAAGTCGATGAAATTTGTCATAACTATTGATAACAATATTTTAAACATTCCCTGGATGTGAATTTATAGGCCGAGGCTTACTTTCCGAGTTACAATTTTTTTAAATTTCTCGGGCTCCCTACGACCTCCGGAATCCCTTTGCAAGTCGATGAAATTTGGCACAGTTATTGATAACAAGATTATAAATATTCCTTGAAAGCGAAATTACTGGCCGAAGCTTACTTTCCGAGTTGTCATACTTTCAGGGTTACAATTTTTTAAATTATTCTGGATCTTTTTCCGGCTTGAAAATCTCTAAAATACTACGACCCGTTACGGCTTCTTAGATATCTTTGAATCTCGATTGTAGGTACATACTAATTTTAAATGATTTTTGAAACATTGCCTGACTGAACGCATTTCTGTAGTTGAGCCCCCTAGGAACGACGCCTATGAAGGTTCGGGTGTTGCCGCAAAATTAGGTTGCTATCTCTGGCTGCTATTTTCACACCGGTTGTTAATGAGTAAACTAGTATATTCTCTCCATTTGAAGCCAGAGGACTCTAGTACAAAAGGTATGTGTGAAGTAATGATAGTAAAATATTTCTGTTAGTTAAATTTCTTCTATAAATTGGCAATTATTTACAAGTGGTCATTATTTTTAGGTACAATCAGTCCACGGTTGAAATGCTCTGCTGTTCCTTCTTTAAATTTGTCCTGTATTCAGAAGACCGAAGGAAGAACATTTATTCGTTTAGAGAGGCTCGTGAGAGGAAACATTAACGAATAACGCGCCAAAACTAAGTTAGGACAATTTATGTATGAATATTTTGTGAGCAAGTGCTGGAGTGTAATGTTACTTCACGAGACCTGTTGGCGAATGCATATATCGTGTTGACGGTTGTTGAAACTACATAGTGCAGCAGGTACGTCAACTGACTCAAAATCTACATAACTGAACAAGTGGTGATTTTTCTGTGTTTCACGTCTTATCAAAGAGACTTAAATACTAAGTGGTTAATGGTGTATCTGTTTTCTTTTAAATTTATATAAACCCTGTAATAAACAAATTTTTCTATATTTCTGTAATGATCAAAAGTTTCTTGGAAAAATAAAAAAATATTATATTACCATTACCTATTTATTTTAGTATACCATTTTTTTTAGTTTAATATTTAATTCCATAATTTTTTTATTTAGTTAAAGAGGCACCTAAAAAATATAGTTATATTTTTTATATTACTATAATTATTGTGTATAATTTCTCATTAATTAGAATTATATTATTATTAACATATTGTGTTAAAAGGATAGATATAAGTCATGCAACCTTGCCAATAAATAGGTCTTCCACGTCACCTAAGTAACCGTCGAAAATAAAAATTGTATAAGATGAGGCCCTACAGTTTATAGTGGAGTCTGAACTACTTCTTGGAGTTAATTTTTCTAATGAAAAATTGTTCCGCAGGTGGAATTCGCACCCACTCCACTAAGGAGTATTCAGTTGCATGCTAGATAAGCAAGCTTTTTAAGGAAATCTGTTTCCATAACAAGGTAAGTATTCATCTGTGCATTTATTTTTTGCTCCGACTAATAATATTTCACTTAAGTGCCTGATATTCGTTCCAGTTCAAGAATGTTACCCCTAAGAGAAAATGAAAACGACAAAAAAGAAAAATAATAATTTGTGCATAGCATTCTGTGTAATTGCCAATATGCCTTTTTCAGAAACTGTAACGATACAACCTATACTAGAATTAATACTCATATCCACTGTTTATACTAAGCCGCAGTCCTCGTCTTGGCCATTGAAACGGTGTCTGATGCACTATCGCGTTTAAACGAATTCTAGTATAGTACACTTCAAAAGTGCAGAAGAAATGTGTTTGCACTTCCCAGATAATCCAGCTGTACACGAACATTTAAACGACCCTATTTCTACTTTGCCTTTCTCAAATATCATTTGGGCAGTAACATTTGGGCAGTTTCATAGAACCTACTCTGCAATGCACTGGTTTGCAAAAAAAATATCAAATATATATAAAACCTGTTTATACAACAGCTGTGGTGATACAAGTGTATAAAATTAAATGTTTCGCGTTTAACGCCCCTTTACCTTTATTCAGACATCTACTATTTGGAGTAGCATCTAAGTAAGAAAATATAGTATAACTAGGTACTTAAACCTAAAAAATAGTTATTTACGTTCATTGTCGCCCATTTTCTATTTCTGGAAATAAATTTTGCAATAGTAGGTTGAACGTTATTTAATTTACTTCCTATTAAAATAATTATAATAATAGTTATAAAGGAAATCAAACAATACTTTTCACACATGTACCTATATGTTTAAATAATATGTGGAAAGAACTCAAAAGCACATAAAACGAATTAATAAACTCATATATTCTGTATGATTCTGTATAAACAAAAACAGCAATCAGCTGATCATTACTCGTCTGATCACAGCGCCAACAAAAATTCCGTGGTAGTTTTATTACCCAATTGCAACATCACTTTTACTTTCAAAAATATAAACGATAATGTCTTCAGATAACCTTATTGTTAATTTATATTTATACTTTACTTTACAAGGAATGGAATTCATTCCCATAACTAGCTGAAATAGTATGCTCCGAGCAAATGTGGATAATTGTCAGCGGTCGAATTTCGTGGCGTGGGATTTCGTAGATAACACAAAAACGGACTTGTTTAACTTGTTAAGTTGTTAAGCCAAAGGCACACTTCTGTAAAATGTATTTAAAAAAATGGCAATGCCGTAAATAAATAAATAAATGAAATCCACGAGGTTATGACGTTCTGGAATGATAAGCCCGAAGGGCGTTACTTCAAATTGGAATGTTGCAATCAATTTCTGATACGTGCCCTTTTTAATTGTTACTAGAATACTAGGTTTGTAGGAATTTCTTCCTACAAAGTAGTTTAAGAGAATTGTTATTTTTGTCGTGTATATAGTTTTAAAGATTCTTCAGATATCTCCTTAAATATTATAGACCTTTAAAAAAAAAGAACATGGTATAATATATTACGTAATAGGTACCTACCTAAATATTTAAATATTTCCTTTTCTCAACAAATATTGACATTGAAACATTGACAAACAGTAAGGCGTCTAATACATTGTATGCATAGAATATTAGCACTTTACTGATAAGTACCTATATCGGAAAACACTGGTAAAATTAAACTTGCTAACATTAATTAGCATTAAGGCTAATTTATTGTATGATGTAGCACATTCTGCATGGTTTACCTTTCTTTAGTGGTTTACTTATTTTGTTTTGCCTCTAATAAAGCTAATTTATATTTTTAGACGATACTCGATACCGTTATTTTCATATCATTTAAACAAATAAACGGTACTTTAAGTAGGAGAAAGTTGATGCTCGTACAGATGATTGTTTAGGTAATGTTTCACAGATTGATATTGCCTCAATTTCCCGCAATAGTAGTTGAGACAAGAACCGAAAGGCGTGGAACCCTCAACACTAGCAAGTTTGGAGCAGATCCAGGGTATTAAACGAATAATTAAAACTGTTAAAAAAAAGTTACTAAATATATACATAAATAACTATTAGTTGATAGAGATGGCCTTTACTTGATGATCCACATCAATTCATAACAAAAAACACTTTCTATAAGATTTTATAACATTTATAAATTTTATAAGATATTGACAATATTTTTATTTTGCACATGCCAATAGAGAACTTGAATATAATTTAAAAATTATACTAAACAATCTTAAGTAGTACAGTTATAATAAAACGTGTATTTCACAAAATATATAATTTGTATACCACCTGACCGCTATGCAGGATCTAAACACGGGTAAAATTCAAATGGCTCAGAACGTGCGACCAGTGGCTGTGACGTCAAACCATACTTAATGTTTGCCGGTCGTCCAGCCGGCCGAGAAGATCGTATGAGTTGTGTGCGACGTCCACGACATAACCGAAGTTACCTTGAAATATTTTTTTGTTTGCTCACCATTTTCTTGCTTTTTTTAAAAATTTTGTGGTACATAATTATTTTAATTTAAATGTTCCATTAAAGTAAAATATATAAAATTATATATCGCAAAATTGTTATACATTAAAACCTAGTTTCATTTAAACATCCTATTTATTATAAAGTAAATTGTGTAATAATACACATTGTCAAGTCTTGAGTTTCTTATTTTATCCAAAACAGGATTAGTCAATATTTTTTTGGGTTGTTAAAATAATTTGATGGATAAAATAATTAGATAGACAAATTTTTTTATTACAATTATTATATTGAATCTGGTTGAATAATTTTTATTCAATCAGAATTCAGATCTAACTATACTCAGTTTCGGACTCGGACACGGAGTTTCAATTTCAATGCCCAAGACGAAGATATCGGCATTATTTTAACCGTGGAAGACGAAGACAGCGGGTTTGAGTCAATCTCATAATTAATTATTTATCCCCAATATATTTTCCTTGCCCTATCTCACTATCCAAATATTTGCTCGATTGCACACATCTGTTTTTTACTCTGTGATTATCTGTTGAATATTGCGCAGATTTTATAATGTAGTAATCAATTATTATCCTTGCCCAACGTTTTACAACTATGTTTCCACTTATTTATATTTTATTATGCATTTGCACAACATTTCATTGATACAGAAATACTTCTAACTTATACAGGGGTATTCCAAAATCGATGGCCTATTAGACGTATCTGGAGACCAAAAAACATTTTTTTTAAATGTGGTTCCATAGTTAGGTGTCATAGTTCTACATTTGAAAAACATTTTTACTTGGTACCACTTTTAGATAAGATAGTCAAAGACAAGATAATCAAAGGCTATTATTTTAAAAAGAAAACCCCATATATATTATTACATTTTTTGGATTATAAATTAAAATCTGAGTAACGTTAAGCATGTCCTTCCTCTAGGCCAGTCAATAAAAGCATGGAACATCGCAATCGCGCATGTATCTACGATTTTTGTATATATTATTATAGTGCTTTCGTTTGATATGCAAACTAATGTAATGCGGTGTTCAGTGGCGCGCGCAATTATCCTAATATAGGAAATTAAATAAAAAACAATAATGTTAACTCAATTTAATTTATAATATATCAAAACAAATTGCTAATGGGTGAGTGTATTTGTGTCTATTTTTTCCGGACGAACGATTCATCTGTTAGTATCGCCTGAAAGACATATGTAGGGTGGCGGTGGGGTGTTGTATTAACGGATATTTTTTGTTATTGTCTCGGTGGCAGTTGTAGGTGTTCGATGAGTTATTGTGTCCTTGACCGTATTAGGTAGGTATTTCCAACGCGACATCGAATGTGTACGTGAAGTGTAAAAGGCATGCTCGAGTGTTTATATAATAATTGTGTCTAGTGTTTGTAAAATCATTGGTTATAGTTAATATTTGATAGTGTTATTATAGTATTTATAGAATATAGTGTAGAGGGTTTATAGGTTATAGTGGTTTTATACAGAGTAGTGCAATGGAAGAACTAGGCACGAGGAGTAAAAAAGCAAAGCCCCAAAAAAATCTCCCATTTAATGAGAAGAGCATTTACTCACATTTAATGAGAATTTCTGAGAATGTGAGTTTTTGTGAGCAGTGAAGCCAGTAAATCGCCAGCTTGTTCATGCAGGTGTCTTCTAAATGAGCGAGAAGAGAAATGGGATTTATATGAGTTGAAGAGGGATAGCGACCGATATGGCGGACTGGAAACCCTAGTTCTATTCACAAGAAATTGGGGAAATTGAGTGGCGGTATACAATTCTACACTAAATATCCCTTTGTATTGCATAGTGATGTGATTTACAGCTTTGTGATTTACAGCTCTAGTTTGTATATCAAACGAAAACACTATAGGTCCCCTGAGACTAGTTCATACCCAAGTTTGTAACTCTGAAAACCCTGTGCTACTACATATATAATATAATAATTTTATTTTAGGTGTCCCTTCCAGAGCACCGTATCAACATCTAAAACCTTTCTTCTAATGCTTCTTTGTCTTCTTTATTTTGCTATTGTCAATGCCAGTGTGCAGTTCTCTTTTTTATTTGAAATTGTTTGTTCAACAACTATATATTGTTTTTCTAGACAATTATGTAATACAAGTTCTGGCATTACATCTCTTATTGGATTGGGTCTATCTAGTGCGATAGCTACACTTTCCCTTTACATATCAATAAGCATTTCGTTAGAAATAATTGTCTTGTGACAATTTTCGTTTCAGTCTTGTATGAGTTTTGACGTCCTAGGCCATAGCATTCCGTGCTGGGGCGTTGTTCAAGCTTCTGGTGATATTTAATTGTCAGTTTTTTGTTGTGGTCTGACACTTTTAGCACGTTTAATTCGTGGTGTAGTTGTCTACATTATAGTAACAATCACTCAGCGTTTACCACCGTGCGTAGAATTTTGTTTTGTAGCACTTGGATTTTATTTATCTTGGTTGGTGATGAGTTTCCCCAAACAACACAGGCATATAATACTAATGGGTGAATTAGTGCTTTGTAAGGTAGTAGGACACATTTTGTTTTTATCGAGGATTTTCTATTGATAATCGGGTACAGCTGTGTGAGTCTAGCATTCGTTTAGTTTTTCGAATTTATGCATTTTCTATGTTAGCCTGGTGTCCAAGTATGTTTCTAGGTATTTGACGCTGTCTTCATTTGTCTTCCAGGGTATCGGACTTCCGTTTATGTTGATTGTTGGTGGATTGCTTATGCGTCGTAGTGTGAAAATCCTGGTTGCACACTTGTCCTTTTTTGATTATGAGCCTCAATTTCGTAATCCATTTTGTTATGGTATTGTTTGCTTCTTGCAGTATGGTTGCTGCAGCTGTTATGTCTGGTCCCTTTGTTAGTATTGCTGTATCATCGGCGAACATGAGTATGTTAGCTTGGGTGTCTGGTATATCGTTCATATAGATATTGAAGAAGACTGGTCCTAGTATGCTCCCCTGTGGGACTCCTGCTTCAATTTTCTTGACATTCGATTTTGAATTATGGATAGCCGTTTGGAAAGTGCTATCGTCAAGGAATGAAAATATTATGGCTATAATATAGTCAGGTATTTTGAGTTCGCATATTTTGTATTTTAACCCATTATGCCATACGCTGTCGAGGGCCTGCCCTAGGACCAGAAACAGGGTTAGGGTGTATTGTTTTTGCTCAAAGCTCTCATCGACTGCTTCAATTAGACGCTGGAGTTGTTGACATGTCGAATGTTCATTGGCGAAATCCAAATTGAAATGTGGATATTATGTTTTGAAATACAAGTATTTCAGTTAGTCTTACGTGTATGATTTTCTCCAGTCGTTTTGCCATTGTGGGGAGGAGGCTAATATAGGCCTATAGCTTGTGACTAGGCATGGTGGTTTTTGCCTGGTTTTGGGAACATTAATATGTGCAATTGTTTCCAGGTTTTCGGAAAGTATCGTATTTTTAGGCAGGCGTTAAAAACGTTGTCAGGTACCCCAATAGTTTGTTGGTTGAGTTTTTACGTATGACATTCGTTATTTGATCATGCCCGGGAGCTTTTTTAATAGGTTTTTAATAGCTTTTTTAATATGTTTTAATAATTGCCATAAATTCTTGGTGTGACGTAGGTTTAATTTCTACTCCAGGCTGTGGCAGGTGTGATTCTACGTGAATTACGATTCTGTTTCATAAGTTGGGTTGAGGATGTTGTTGCTGGCCAAAAACTGCTTCCAAGTGGTCCGCGAAAGCGGTGCACTTGTCTTCATCTGAATGGAGTGTTGTATTCTCCAGTTTAAGGGAGGTGTGATTCTTGTGATTTGTGTAGTAGTTTTTTGTGGCTGATATATTTTTGTACTGGTTTATTCTGTGGGTGTATGAGAGCTGTTTGGCGAGAGATATGTTTTTTGACTAATATGGCGACTCCTCCGGATGCTACTCTTGCTTCTCTATATTTTCGATAGGTTTGGTATCCGCGTATGTGGAACTTTTCTTTGTTTGACAGGTGGGTTTCGCTGATGCAGGCCACGTCAATGCCATGGCGGACTAGAAAGGCTTTTAATATTGATCGTTGAGCTTAAATTCCATTTGCATTCCAGTTGACAATTGTTAGATTATTAAGGGTTGTTGGATTATAAGTATGGGTAGGAAATTTGTTATAAGGGAAGTTCTTAATTTGATTGATAATGAGTTTTAAGAGAGAATATAGTTGAAAGAATGTTTAAGATAGCTGTCGGGGATTTTCCTCTGGTGCGTTGCGTAGTTTTTCTGCATATGATTGGTTTTGACTTTGTGTTGTACTGGGATTTGGGGTTGCAGTTGATGGTGTATTTCTTCTCGTCTAGCTGTTAGTTCTAATGCTATCATGTTGATAGCGGCATCCTCTGTAGTTTGGCAGGTGCTGTCCGCCGCAGTTAGCGCAGGTTGGTGAGTTCCTTTTTTTTGGTGCATTCTGTATGTGAGTGGTTTTCTGCGTATTGCACGCATTTGGGATTTCGTGAGCAAAAGTTCTTTGTATGGCCTATCTGTTGGCAGCAATGGCATTGTGATGTATGCTTTGCTAAACATCTTGATTCAATTGTTATGATAGAGTTATCAATTTTTTTTATTTGATACATTTCGTTGGCTAACGAGGAATAGCTGTTAGGCCGACTGTGACTACTGGCATTGGTGTTTTGCCTTTGTAGTACAGTCTGCTTATTTTTGTATGGGCAAATTGTATTGTTTTAGTTCTTCCGTGATTTCTTCTGTTCGTGAGGGGGACATTTTTTAAGGCCACTGATAACGGGTTTTGATATGTGTGAAAGGGTATATTGTTATTTGAGTAGTGTTTAGCAACCGCACGGTACTTAGTCATCCTGAGCTTAAATTTATTTTTAATGGCATACTGGTGTACGTTGTGCTGAACTTACTGCTGGATACATTTTTGATGTTATTACTACTTCCTTGTGGTTGTGTTGACCATGTAGAAAGATTGGTGGGATTTTAGTTTTGTCAAACAATCAATCAATTACTCCTGTTTAAAATATAAGTGATATTGAATTACACATAACACATAACATGATCATATTGTGACCTGCAACTTGATATTCTATACACATCACATAATAAATCTTTAGTAGTGTTGAAGTTATGTAATTAAAATTAACAGAACTCCTTCCTTACATCTCAATACTAGCTGAAAATCGCATCGAAGCTGTCGCATATTCTCGCTGCTAAGACTAAGACTCGTACAATTTCTTTGAAAATGCACGAATACATGCTAACTAACAACTGCTAGGAAGTTGTATGCGAGCGTCCCGGAACACAACAGCCGTCTAAATTAAGTAAAAACCACGTGTGAAATGCCAATAAAAATAATCGAGGTGAAACGGCGGAGAAATCGCGAACTTTTTCACACTCGAATACGAACTGCGAGCGTGCGATAAATTCACCTAACCCGATAAAAAATCCTAACTTGTTGAACTATTGTACAATGCATTTACAAAGTGAATGTTACTAGCGTGGCAATAAATCCATGGGAAAATTCAACTGACTTTAGTAGGTAGGTACATTAAAATATAATTTCATGGCTGTGGACGTATGGACATTAAGGTTAATAATTATTATTGAATTTTAGTAGCATGAAAATACACAATCACGTCGCTGGAAGCTACACGACTCTATTGTCTAATGGTAATTAGCTGTGCATTACGTCCCTTCGATAATGACAGAGTAATATGGCTGTACCCTGTCATTACTACAGTGTCTTGGGAATTTTAAAATATTTTAGAGGATATAGAGTAGAGACGTAAATATGCCATATTATTACTTTAATTTTTGTTAAGAGTTAATATGTTGTAGTCAAGGAAACATTATGTAACGAAAGTAATGGAGAAAGCACTATATTTATTTTATTTTGTTATTTATTTTAAATACATATCCAAAAGGCAAATCCCCAATTACAGGATACGATGGTAAATAAAATGGTAATAATAAAAACAGTAAAAATAACAATAACAATGGTAACAGTAAAATAGTAGTAAAAACAATACATTTGAACAAAGCCCATACCTATATTATGTAAATCTTTAAATATATTACTAGTTAGCTGTAAATCGTTTTTAGTTTCTTATTTGTACAAATAGTACATTACATACCGAGCGGGAAAGTACTCTATTTCAGCCGAGCGGCAAGGTAGTTTACCGAGGTGCGAAGCACCGAGGTAAACTACAGACACGAGGCTAGAATGAGTTCCCGCGAGGTTTGTATACTATTTTACTCACAATCGGTTAGTAGTTTATGGATTTCTAATACTCACAATCTACCAATAATAATTTCGTTTCAAATATCTGTATCGATTTTCATTATGTGATAAGATGAATTATTTTAAGTAACCTGTGAGATCGTTGCTAGGTAACAAAACAAGTTTGTTGAATCTGACATTTAGGCGATACACGACGCCATTAATTGTACATATAATCAAATTGTGTTTATTTTACAAAAATGTCTGATAGTGAATTTGAATGTACGCCACCAGAAGTGCGGGTAGCTGCAGAGAGAGCTACTGAAGGAATAATTCCTGAAAAAAGCAGGGAGAGGTATGAAAACACCTATGAACTATACAGTAAATGGTCCGTGGCTAAAGGTGTGCAGCATACCTCTGAGACGGTACTTCTTGCTTATTTTTGTGAAATAAACAAACAAAGTAAAGCCTCCACATTATGGTCAAGATATTCGATGTTGCGAGCAGTATTAAACTTTAGGCATAATGTTGATATTAGTAATTACGCAAAATTGAAGGCATTTTTGAAAAGGAAGAATGTGGGATATCAAGCTAAAAAGTCAAGTGTTTTTTCTGAAGCAGACATCGATACATTTTTAAACAATGCCCCGATAGAATATTTTCCTCAAAAGGTAATTTTAATTTATTTAGTGCATATTAAATATATGTTATATTAAATTTTTTTAGGTTGCTTTAATTATTGGCATTTCCGGAGCCTGTAGGTGCGATGAACTTTTAAAAATGAAAATAAGTGACCTGGATATTTTAGAAAATCGAATTATAATAGTGATTCCTGTCCCAAAAACCTACTCTTCCCGTATATTTGTAATTACAAAATCGGAATGGATAAATATAATAAAGCAATACTGTGACCTTCGTAATAACATTGACTCTGATAGATTTTTTTTACAAATAAGATTTGGTAAAATTACACGACAGCCTTTTGGGCATAATGCTATAGGAAGTTTTCCCAAAAAAATAGCAACTTATTTAAAGCTGGAAAATGTTAACAGGTTTACAGGACATTGTTTTAGACGTACTTCAGCAACATTATTAGCAAATACAGGTGGAGACATCCTACAGTTGAAAAAGTTGGGGGGTTGGAAATCCAACACCGTAGCAGAGGGATATGTGGAGAATTCATTACATGGACAAATAAAAATTGCTAATATGTTGTCTCATGTAGAAAATCCAGAAACGTCGGCGTCTTCATCTATTTCTGAAACTCATAATTTTGAGCAACACGGTCTTACTTTAACCGTTAATAGTAATCATAATTCCAATGTAACTATTAATATTTATAATTCCAAATAGTTTTCTTTTTGTTATTGTTGTTGTTGTTTCTGAATTAAATAAATGTTGAGTGATACACATTTTTGTGTATCATAAGTCGGTTTCTTGTTTACTACTTTATAAGAGATTGAAATAAAGCCATTAATTGACCATTTCAGAGGCGATCATCTCCGTCGCCAGCAATTTATTTTAAAATTGTTAAAATAGTTAGTCTGTAATGTATTCACGTTACAAATTTTTTATTTTATCTAAAACGGGTACACTGTTACTGCAAATAATCTATCCATTTGGTATTGTTTAGATTTGTCATATTAATTTTCACCATCTGAACGCAAATTGCTGAAAATGAAAACAAAATTAAATGTAAACTAAAATAACCTCTAAAACACAACAGGAAGTGAGGTAAAGCACATGCCTCATAAATGATTAATTCTATTAATGTGATGGAACGAGATCTTTGTCTTCTTCACTGTTATCAACTTCTTCATTATCAGTATCCTTGCAACGAGGGCAGTTGTATTAAGGATCTGTGCTTGCTCCATTACACTGACCCCAATCCAGCTGCTACATTTTAGACATTGGATCCATTCAACCTTACCCCTATCATGTTCCAGTTTATACGGCAAATTCCGCAAATAGATGAATCTACACGTGTTGGTTTGCGAGTTTCACAAACAGGTCTCTGTTTTATTATATTTTCAGAAGCAGATGTAGAAGGCCTATTTTGATTGGTAGATACTGATATAGAATCCTCAGACATCGTAGTAGTTTCTGCCTCTGCCTCTTCATTCGCCTTTTCAGTCTCTTCAATGTTTACAGTAGACGCGTTAGTGCCAGGTTCTATTTTCATTCCTCGTTTTCGTTTCTGCTTTTCACCACTTCCTCTATATGTTCCTACAATAACTCTCTCAAACTAGCATTGATATTTCTTTCAACAACCTCGCCAGCGTCGTCTAGCCCATTGGCAATTTTCTTCCAACGCCTCAGTAGGGTTGGGAGGGTGCAAACCTGTTGCTCTAAAGCCTGACACTAAATTTTGATTGACACTGTCACCAATTCCTGACCATAATCTGCCCACCAATACAGGGAATTGCTCCTTGGGGATGCACCCGGGGTACCTGCTTTCTCTTCACCACTTTCTCTAAAATTTCTCTCCACTTCTTTTTCATAGGAGCGAACATAGCAACATCTATCGGTTAGATAAGATGTGTTGAATTTGCTGGAAAAGTGGCGAGATAAATTTTATTGGTTCTACATGCCTCAATTACTTTTGGAGAAAAGTGGCTAGCTAGATTGTGTCGTAGTAGTACTACTGTATCTTCCGCTTCGCTAGTGGCTTCGACGTGCGGTAATAAAATGCTAAAAAAACACGTTTCAAAAAGGTTCATGTCGAACCAGCTACTGGCACTGCTGGCATATTTTGTACCAACTGGACCACCTTGAGTCCATATATATTCATATATTCATATATATCCATATCTTTTCATATATATTCAGTGCTTTATACACAACCATTGGAAGCAGTAGATCACCATTGGCGTTTTCACAAACCATAATGGTAATGGACGCCCTAGAGTGTTCTTATACGCTCTCTACCTTTTTGATATTCCTAGGAACTATAACTTTTTTGTCTCCAGAATCATTGGTAACATTTGTTTCGTCATAGTTATAAAGGTTTATGCTTTTGACGCCTTGAAGAGCAAGTTTAGCGTTATTAAAAAAATTCAAAATGTCATCACGATTTACCGAAGATCTGGACCATTTTATGTTGGATGCAGTTCTGATGGAAAGATTGTTTCTAGTTCGAGTCAAGAAAATTAGGACGTGGGGTGTTATTCTCGCAGACAGGTACTTCTTTACTTTGCTTGTCAAGGTATTTTTTAATAACGTCTCGTACATCGACGCGATTCAGACGATATCCGCACTTCGTAACCCCACCAAGAGTCTTTGCAATTGTTGCGAGGTTATTTCATGTTCAAGTTACCCCGCGGTGTTCAAGTAGCCCATTTCACGGGATATGCACGGCGGCGGAGATAATCTCCTCTGAAACGGTCAATTAATGGTTTATTTCAATCCCTTATAAAGTAGTAAACAAGAAACCAAAAATACTAAAAAAAACGACTTATGATACACACTAATATTTTAAATATCTTTAAATTGATGGACGAGCTCGAGTCTGGAGACCCCGAGGTCATAGTTATGTAGATTGTACTGTGGAAGAAAGAGCTCCATTTGAAGGAGGGTCTATAACGGCTTGAGGTAAAATAACCTTGAATGGGCGCACTGAGCTGGTGGTAATTCTTGTGGGGGTCTATGATGGAACGTAAGTATATAGACGAGGTTTTAGAAGCACATGTGGTAGATACCATTTGCCGAGAACCTAGATCCAGAATTGATTCTGCAACAAGACAATACTCGCCCATACACGGCCAGAATAGTGCAAAAATACATCAATGCCCACAATATTGAGGTTATGGTCTGGACTGCCCTCCCGCAGTCCAGACCTCAATGCAATCGAGCACGTCTGGGACACACTTGGGAAGCGAAATCATTCCTCTTTCTTTCAAAAATTGTGATTGTTCAAAAACCGTGTTGTAACTAGGAATTTTACGTAAAATTACAAGTTATAAAAAGGAATTATAGAAAGTGGAATGATATTATTTTAGGTCTCTCTTCCAGACCTTCGTCGTACGAGCAGTAAATTTTAAATTTTTTAGTCATTACTGATATTGTTAAGCATTTTTATATTCGATGTCGGTAACTGCTTATTTCGCATGTGCAATAATATTTAGTTACCTACTTCAATTAAATATAATGTTACTTAATTTATTTATCTACTGATTATGTATTTACCGACTCTAGTTTTTTATGTAAGTTCAATTTTGACTAAAAATATAAATATGTAGAAATTATATATGTGTACTTTTCATTACCCATACAGATAATTTAATCGAACATTGTGTGCAGTTTCTGGTGGGCCTACAGGAGTCCATTTTATGATAGCACAGATTGAGTACAAGAAAAAATAAATTCATTTTACATTTGCTTGCTAGACAATTTTATAGAACATTTTGTATATTTTCTGGTGCTCCTGCAGGAGTCCATTTGGTGAAAGCATATATTCAGTATGGCGCATAAAACAAGAAATTAATTTTACATATTTAAACGTCGTAAATTGCTTGGTAGATAATTTTGAAAAGGTTTAAATGAACAGATTACAGACTGGCTATAATGTCTGTACTCGGCGCATCCGCCATAATTTCAATTAGGTAGAGGGTCTATTTTTCGCTCCGTATTAGAATAATCAGATATTATATATGCTCCTCTAGAGTAACCAACTGTTAAATGACTATGAAATAGTATTATTTATTGCTGCATCTGTCTTTGCTTCAGAATATTAATAGGTCTGTGGTTGGATACAACCTACAGTTTATCGAAATATATTTACTTATATTTTCGACCCTACTAATTACCAATAACTGTAGGTAGGTAATTAAATATTTATTAATAAACAAAATAAAATTTTAATTTAACTATGTCAAATATGTACAGGGTGTCTTCTATATTTTGACAAGGGGAAACACTGTCACCTCGTCGACGTAAAAAAATCAAATGGTAAGGTTGTAGGGTCTTATCGAACATACTCTTTTAGCCTATGTATGTTTCAAAGTAACGTACTTATGTAAGTAAGTAAAGTATGGTTCAAAATAACAGCAACAGATCTACAAACATAACCTTAATTTTTTTCAATGGAATCCTTTGTATATTGTGACATCAGTCGATAGCCCTTTATTTTTCTATTTCAAAAATATAAATATGTCCCACATTTTGACTTTGAGTTATTGAGAGATTAAATGTCAAACATAAGATTTTACATACATGCGATTTTGTATCTGTAGTCGTATTATGAGGTGGCTATGGACAAACGATAATCGGCTTTGACATATATATGTCAACGAATGTAGGGTAGGAACTTTTTCGTCTAAATAACCTTTTAAAGATGTTTTCGTAATTTGAATATACAATGGTAAATAACCCTGAAAGAGAGTAATGTGACGAACTGGGAAATGATAATAAAAGACACCTTATATTTAATAGATGGCTAGAGTTGCCAGATTTATTAGCTAATACTAATATAGGACAGTTTAGATTGAAATATATATAAAATTAAAAAAATATGAGACGTGTTTTTCATTCACATTATTATTTATAAATACATAAACATTAGTATGCTTCTACATCGAGATAACAATAAAATATCTTCCAAGACATAACCGTAAAAATCTATTCAGGACATATCTACATTTAAAGTAATAAAAAGTTCATTTTTAATCAATACTGTAAAAGCTTTGTTCCTTGTTTCTGTGGATTAACCATTATTGAAAACATACGCTCAACATATGCCGTCGTTTTTAGTCATACCATTGGAGAGATCAAAATCGCCAAATCACAAAACTAGACAACATTGATAGAACACGCCGCACTCAGTTTAAGACAACTAGTTTAAGCACAGTAAACTGTGGTTTAAGTAAGAGCACACTTTGTAAAAACACAGAGAATGTACGATACTTCAATTTTAACAGACAAATTGTAGGTTATGTGCTGTTTACTTTTTCATTCGGATGAGGCGTTACAACACGCATTTGTTTAACTAGTGCAGTACTGATTTGATTAGTATGATTTATATCTATGACGAACTGCAAACTTTAAAGATCTAAAGAGTAAAAAATAATTAGTTAACATTTTTTGTTTGCAAATTAAGCGTTTCGATGCGCTTTTACTCGGGCTACTATGTGTTCCAAAATAAAGTTCAAGTAAAATACTATAAGTTGCAAAGTCATAGCCATACCTAGGTGTGCTTGCATTTAAAAAATGATTTATCCGCGTTTTTAAACAGGCTGCCATTTAGAAGTATACATCGTGTGCTAAGATAATATAATATGAAGACAATATATGAAGAAAATATATGAAGTCCCCGGGATGATTCTTTAATATATCATTTATTATTATCAGAATATGCATATGATAATAGCCTCCAAAATGCATACTGAAGAATCAACGCTAAAATCATGTCTGAAAATCTGTCACTATCTCCCGGTCTATTAGTCAATAGATGCGGTTACCATATTTACTTCACATTATAATAAAGTTAACGGAAGTTAATAACGGATGCGATACAATAGCAAATAAATGTATATTATGCAATAATTAAACCAAATCACTTTTAAAAATAGTTATTTTCCATAAAGATATTTCTGTCAAGACTAATAATTGTGTTGATAAAAAATCACGGCTAAAGAATTTAAACGGTATATGATGTGTTTGTTCCAGAAACATTAAGCCGTAATTGCTCGCATAAGTAATGGCAAAAAATTTAATTAAATGACCTAAATTACTAATGACACACAGGTTAATAAAACAAGTATAAATACACAATCCAACGGAAAGCATAAATTTGCACAGTATTATTAGTACAGCTATAATAAGGCGGCTGTAAACATTGCAATAAATCTAGATTTTTTCTTCGGGAAATTCAGGAAACGTCCGTGGTTCACCGGGGCTAACGTTGGGGAGGGGGGACATTCCAATACGGTTAATGAGGTTAATTTAACACTGCATACAAGCATGATCACTGCTGCAAAATTAATCGTAGGGTTTTTATTAATTTTCGGAAAAAACTGATAGGTACATTTGGAATGGACTACTTAGATAAGTTCTAATTTAGGTAAATGTGAGTTAAGAGCCTTCAGTTTTAACAATTAATTCAATACATTGCTTTTTAATGTTTTGATAGTTCTAAGAATCCTTGTTTAATAGACCGCGTATGCAATATTGCAGTCCCTAGCGTAGCGAGGGCAAACAGTAGAGTTTTAAAATTCAATTTCAGAATATTATTTTACCGTTTTCAGTATTCTTTAATTCTGGATTCAATCAACTAAAAAAAACAAAACAGCGAGAGCAAATAAATATCGACACAACTATGTACACCCCACAAGTACTAAAAAACAGTGACTGACGGCTGAAGCTAAAGGCTCGGATAATCTGAGCCATCTCTCGCGTTATGGAAGCCGTTCTCCGCGTTCGGATATTTACGCGCCCGGTTCGTTTCTTCATATGTTCCTTATGCACGGAATGGCTCACAAGAGCTGAGCCCCATATCCGGTTGGGGTATATTTTGGATGTTCTATTGGCTCTATTTGGAGATTCTATTGAATGCATCTATACACATAACCGACGTAAGTTGGTAAGAACTATGTTAAAATAGTATAATAGTATGCAAGGACCATTTGATGAAGTCGCCGTAGGCGAATGTCATAATGAATGCGAGTGTCTTAATAGCCATTAAATGTGAGTTGCATACACTATTTTTTCTACGACCAGTCATAATAGAACATACTTTCTGACATTTATTAATTATTAATTACAATTTAGGAAATATTATGGAAACTATTATAAATAGAACACATAAATATCAGAAATTCAAGGTTTAACAAATGAGTTATTTATTATTTATTGTTACATTTTGGATGGCACAGTTATTAAAATGTATATGTGGCACTACTAGCAGTACTGGCTTTGTTACAATATTGGTGGCAGACATTGTTGATGTTGATGGAGTAATGTTTATTGAATTATTGGTTTCGTTGTATTCAATCGAATTCAAAATTTGATTGGCAACTTTAACTTTATTTTGGGTCGATTCGTTAATGTAGTTTTCGGTCAGTGATGTGGTATTCCATCCAACTTGGCGTTTCAATGTGAAATGTGAAAACAATCTAAGGTTTTAGTTTGACAATTATCAGGGCTTTTATGTTAATTTAAAACTTGAGAAAATAAGTTAATTAACAAAAGCATATCTAATAAAAAATTATGGGATTTTTTTTCCAATGGATTATCGTTTATTTAAGTACCCAAAAGGTATGTGAATTTTTTTATTTCTTGATATTCATATTTAATGGGTTTAAATAATTTTTATTGTTAAACTGTCCGGATCGGAAGTCACATCACCTGTTTTTAGCCATATTTTCACCTCTAAATTAAAATTATAAATATTGGTGTGATAGAGTTCCGGGAGGTGGGACTTTTTTTTTTAAATTTCCTGCTCCTTAAGGATCTTTTCATCGATTTCCGATATCTGCAATAAAGGTTTCAAAAAGTTTCTAGATGTCATTCCGAATCGAATGAGCCATAAATCATAATTTTCGGTACATGCTAAGAGAGGTTCACCAAAATGACACTTGTTGACTAGACTATTTATGTTTAATATACACTGAAAATCTGTTTTCTGAAAAGCTGCTAATATTATTTTTGTTTCTCCAATCCATGAATTGCGTGCAACAGTTTTAATACGTTTTTACTGATTTAACTGGTAGGAAAATGATAATTTGTATCTTAATGGGAAATTTGTATCTTTGAATGAATATCGTTAAAGTATAGGTAGGGAATGTCTAATAAACGAATTAAAGTATTGGAGAAGAAAAAAGATATTAAATTATTAAAAAAAAATTGAAAAAACATGTATTTAATAACTGTTATATATTCCTAGTAGTGACTAGGGACCCTTGGGAGGCTCCAGCCCCTTAGCCTCTACGGAACAGCAGCCACTGTTTGATCAAACATAATGTGGATAACAGTAGGTAGGTACTCTAAATTAATCGCTTTTTTGATCTTTCTAAACTAAATATAAATTCTAAATAAATTTATATAAATTTAACGTACTTATTTATAAATGTCTTTTGTAGGAACATGATAAATAATATGGTTATAATTAGCAAATCATATATAAATCAAAACAGTTTCTTTTGATACTGCCAAATGTACAACTTGCTGAAAATCAGAACTAGCACATTGGAGTAAGGAGCAATAATCCCGCTGGACGTCTCTTATCGACGTCATATTTCCAGTCAAGGATATTGACGCATTTGTCCAACGCAGAAAACTGTTTGTTTATCCTTTTAAGAAATTTCATTAAGAATTTTCAGACTAATATAGTTTATGATTCCTCGTTTCCTCGATTCCTTATTTCAGAAATGCTATTCAAGAAATGCCGTTTACCCATATTAGGCACCCTATCAGAGAATATACAATTACCTACGTAAAAAGGAAAATCACTTAAAAGGCATGTTGCCTATTAAATTGAATTATTACCCGAAACAAATAAAAATAACGCGAACCATAATATCCAGAAATGTTCCATTATTTATTAATAGTCCATTAAAATGTTTAGCAATAATACCTGTCAAACGTATTGCTTCCAAGTCCAAGCTTTATAGTTTTCCAGCGATTGTAATGAACAATATTTTCGATTTATGTATTATCGAAGCCCGCCGTACTCGGGTGATTTACTCGTAGGATCACGTAAATAAATGAGTGTTCATGCTTTTTTCCAGCCGGCGAACAATGAGCAGTAAAGCAGATTAGAGATAGAGGATGACAACAAAGCGCGTTTTATTTCAATGAATCGTAAACGTCCGATGAGTGTATCCTAGTTAAATGAGAAGAGGCAGAGGTTTTACAAATAATTATTATCGTTTCGATACCGCCACGGTTTCACCAGTGATTTACTCTTCATTTATCTTGGATTTTACCGCGTTCATTTGAGGTTTAACCTAAACCTTGTTGGTTGGGTGGTATTTTTACAATATTTCTTCTATAGTCCAAGGTCTACCGCCCTTTTTTTTAAAATAATGATTAATAACAGGATCTTCTTCAGATAATTAATAACCTAATAAAATTGTCCTACAAATTTAATGGTATGTACGCTCGGAAATTGTCAGTTTCAGGGTAGGTAACACTTTTCTGATTAAGAGTCCAGTCATTGCAGGTAAAAATAAACCATTAACTCCGATTTCTTTGAACCTCCATCGATTTTCATGAAAATTTGGAATTAAGCTCATCTTACCCTTAACTTCAAAAGTGACATATGCCCGACTTGTGCTTTTTAATTTTATGCCCCTGAAAAATGCGATTGGTTTTTTACCATAACCCTTAATTTTGAAGCTACAACCAAAGTTTACAGACTGTTTTGTAAACTTTGCTATAACGTCCATTCAACACAAGGGCTACAAGATCATATACATGTCAGTATGCCCAAACCCTTCATTTTTATAAAGTAAAAAAAAAAAAATAAATAAATAAATAAATAAACAAATAAATAAAAAGAAAAGAGGAGCAGATATAATAATGACAAAAAAAAAAAAAAAAAAATGGCATATAGAAAACAAAATATAACAAATAAAATAAAATGTAACATTTTAATGATGGGTGCATACCAGGTACCAATCATTTAATTAAATAGCCTGGCTAATTGGTTCCATCCAGTGCCATTTAACACATATCACACACATAGGTATCTCCGATAATTTGTATTCTACAAAAATAGAAACAAAAATTTTTATTATGAAAAAACCTACACTTTTGTACTACATATATGATTTTACGTATATTTTTTTAGTTTTAGTTATTTTGAAAATAAGGTATTTTTTAAAGAAATTTGAAAAATACGTTTTTCATTTTCATCATATTTGGTGAGTAATATTAAAATCAAAGAATTTGTAAAGGGATAACGGTCAATATCCATTCTGATGGGAATGGCTGGGGTTCTAGTGCTAATTTTTTTCTCAAAAATTTGAGTGGCCCGCCGTTTTTGCATCAATATTAAAGTAACACTGCTCATTTTAAAGGTCTTTCCAAGTACTATACAAGTGTTCTATAAGTCGCAGTTAAAAAATGCATCAGTTTTCTTTTATTTAACGTTGAATAATACTTCGACCAAGTTGATGCAAAAAAAGTCTTCTATAACGAGCCAGAACTCCCTTTATTTTTACCTAGCGCATTCATAAAAACAATCTCTTTATTTTCTTATAAGCCTCATTTTTGGTCATTACAACTTTTTTGAGAGAACAGAAGTTTTCGTGTTATTCGCTAAAATCCGTCCAAAAACATCCAATTTTTAACACGTTTTCAATCGCGAATAACTCGAAAAATATCGATATATCGAAAAAACTTTATAAAACATTTATTTGTCTCTCATTTTAACGTGCCCCTCTACCCATTTTCGGGGTTATTTTGAGTGAAAACATTTTCATCCACCCTCAGGATAAAAGCACACATCGACACTATGTCACTCTTGCTCTTTGAGCCATCCCTTAACTACTCACCAAATTTCACGTCAATCGGGCAAGGTTCAAAGAATTCGGAGTGGAAAACCTTGAACGACTGGACTAAGTGCATTTTTCTAAAATATACATGGGTACAGTGAGTTGCGTGTTTGTCAGGGAGGTGCGGGCGGTTCAGAATTGGATGGTAAAAGGGAGGAAAATTAAAACTATACCCTGGTTCCGAAATAGTGTGGAGTGATTCATACATAATATCACACCACCATCACAATTGAACGGTCTGCCTATTTGCAATGGATCACAGAATTTCTTAGGGTGCAAATTTATGTACACTCTATAGAAATGGTGGGCAGAACTCATTAGTAACCGGGTCTACCGCTAGGTGCGCCGCTATAGCAAATGCAACGTGTTTTCATTGGTGAGTTTTAGGCGGTTCTAAATTAAATGAAATTTGATTGGTCAGAGGCAAAGACGCGGGATGTCCTTGGATATATTGACGCATGCGCTGTTTCATGCATGTTTTGGCGCGACAGTGGCGTTTCATTGTGTCTTATGCATGGTTGATTCGCGATATAAATTAATTATAATATTGTGTTATACGCGAGTGTTTAGTGTTTATATTTTTATATGCGATGGAAGCGACGAATGCGAGTAGTAGTGGTTCTAAAACCAATAATTCCAATCGTAAGCGACTGAATTTGACAGGAGGAGAACTGAAAATGATCAAAAATGTATGCGAAGGAATATTGGAACGGTATTCTGGATCACTAAAACTGAGGCAGTTGATATATACGCTTCGTTGGCAAAAGTATGTGTGAATAGTGTGTTTCGTGCAATTACAGATGAGGAACCCATTGCAAAAAAGAAGAAAACAGAAACTCGTGGCAGAAAGAAAATTGTCGTCGACGAAGATGTCAAATACGCAATTCGCCGGATTATCCATGATGTCTTTTTTAAAAATGAGATTCCGACACTGAAGATAATTTCACTTGCTATTTCTGACGATCAATCTTTACCCAAGTTATCTCGGAAAGTTCTTTTGAGAACTATGCATGAGATGAATTTTCATCATATAAAACAAAATCGGAAAAGTCTTCTTATTGAGAAAAAAGAAATTGTTTTATGACGAAGAAAATATTTGGAAAACATGCGAGATTTTCGGATGTCAGACAGAAAAATTTATTATTTAGACGAGACTTGAGTAAACGAAGGGCATACCGTTTCAAAAGTATGGCAGGACTGCAATATTACTAATAGAATGCAGGCATTTTTAGAAGGATACTGTACAGGACTCAAAGTACCATGTGGAAAAGGACGACGGCTGATAATTACGCATATCGAAAGTGCATCAGGATTTCTGGAAAATGGTTTAAATGTGTTTGAATCGCGGCGAGCAGGAGATTACTATGAAGATATGACAAGCGAGGTCTTTGAAGAGTGGGTTTTTTCCATATTGCCATCTATAGAACCTGGTGCAGTTGTTGTGATGGACAATGCGCCTTATCACAGCCGGAGAATAGAGAACTTGCCAACTTCAGCGTGGAGGAAAGGGGAGATTTTAGAGTGGCTAAAATCAAAAGGCGATGTCCGATGATAATTTGCTAACAGTACACAAAAATACCATACTGCTGCATGGAAAATAACAATTGGAAGAAGTGTGCTATGGCTCGCTTGAATCAAAACACTAAGGTGACAGTAAATAATGTTGTCACTGTCAAAAGTGTTATTAATCATTAGACGCAAAGATGTTATCCGAAAAAGAAAAAATAGAAATATTAATTATGATAGGCTATACGGTGATTTAACCCGAACTTTGTGATATGTTAAATTCAAAATATCAAAGTAAGAACGTCAGTTAGTCAGTTAATGATGAAAATAGTTTCAATGTTTTATTGTCCGTCCATGAAAATCGGTATTCGACAACGCGAGGAATTGCCGGTAAATATGCAATTTGAAATTTTTCAGTTCACAAAATCCTGAAGATCAACAAGTATTGTCCGTATAAAGTTAAATTAATACATGAGTTAAACGAGGACGATCCAGATCGACGTGTTCAATTCTACCAGAAAATGTTGGGGAGAATACGCGTAAATCCCACTTTTATAACAAATTCGATTTCATTTTCGAACGAGGCGACGTTTTCCTTACATGGCGTTGTGAACAGGCAAAACTGCAGATACTGGGATAGTGACAGGTTAAATCGGGCAATTGAGGCTCACACTCAATATCCACAAAAAATAAATGTATGGGCGGGTATTATAGGAAGTAGGATTTTGGGGCCATCTTTCTTTGAAGGAAGTTTAACCGGAGACGCTTATTTAGATTTTCTCCGCAACGACTTAACCAGGGTTGGGAAAAAAATGTTTTTTTTGAAAAAAACAAAAAAACAGTTTTTTTAAATTTAAAACAGTTTTTATTGTTTTAAAACAGTTTTTTTTCTTGAAAAAAAAATTGTGTTTTAAAACATTGTGTGTGTTTTAAAACATTGTTTTAAAACTGACTAGTAAAAATTCAGCAGTAAGAATTATTATTGTTATTACGGCTCTTTACTATGGATGTTAATATTCTTCAACCTCATAATTCATAATATGCGATGTGATAAATTTTACCTAAGTAGGTAATAAAAAAAGACTGGTTATTTGTGAGCATTTGCGAGCCGAGCGGCGGCCGTCAAACGAACTTTTTGTAAGAATACAAACACCCCCTTAGGATAAGCTGCACGCGTAGACCTTTTTTATTAGCAACAAGCAGGTAGCTGAAGTGCGCACATGTAGATAACTTCGTAAATTTTGCGTTATAAATATATCAGTGAATAATCAGACTTCTTCCAGCACGGTTTACTTTTTGACTGATTTGTATTCAAAATTTGGGATTATGAGTAGTCAGGGGCGAAAAAAAGATCCTATTTGGATAAATAACAATCAAATAAAAGTGAATACTGATCGCACAGATTCGGCGGGCCGGCCTAAAGCTGTAGCTAAGGCCGAATGTAAAAAGTGTAAAAAACAATTACCTATATTAGTAGCAAGGATGAAAAAACACAATGAAGAGTGCGTGTGTGCAGATAATACACTGCGAGAAAACAACGATCAGGAGCAGATAGAAATAACTATAACTAATTCCGGAAGTTCTGATTCCGATGGAGAGGATCATAGCATGCAGGAATTGCCTGATTGTGGAGGTGCAAGTAAGTAAAATGTATAAAAACACGAAATTAAAATAGCTATCAAATTGTTTTAATTAGGTACATCACAAAGTGGTAGTGTCACACATCCGAGCACACATTCTTATCCTAAAACTAAATCAACCAAATCTAAATCGTCTTCACTAAAATCGAATGTTGAAAATAGTCATCGCAGCCTTGATAGCTTTCTTGTAAGAACAACCCCCCAGGAAGTAAAAAAAATTGATCTTCAAGTAGCGACGTACTTTTTTGCCACAAACACGCCATTTAATCACGTTGAACATCCGCAATTCAAAAAACTTCAAAGAGTATAGCCTGCGCACAACTGCGTCCAGGCTATACTCCACCCACGAGAAAAAGGTTAAGTACGCAACTTCTTGAAGAAGTATTTGAACTTACTTTATCGGAAGCCAAAGCGGAATTGAACGGAAAAGACGTATGCATGTCTTTAGACGGCTGGTCAAATGTGCACAGGGAGCCAGTCGTTTGCACGGTAGTAACAAATGTGCAAAGTGGTAAAGTTTATCTAATCTACACCATAAATACAGAAGATAACAGCCATGACTTTGAATATATAAAAAAACTGTCGATTGAATCAATTAAAAAATGTAAGGATTTCAAATGCAACGTGAGAAGTTTTGTGACCGATAACGCAGCAAATATGGAAAAAATGCGAAGAAACCTGGCAGAGTCAGACGAATTACTTAAGAATGATATTCTTACATACGGATGTTCCTCACATATCTTCAATTTACTTGCCCACCATATCGAAATACCTGGGATTGCAGACCACATCAAAAAAATTGTCAAATATTTCAGAAATACACATATTCCAGCCGCGAAATATAGGCAAGCTGGTGGTACAATGTTGGTACTTCCATCAGATGTGCGCTGGAATACTTTGGCAGATTGTCTGGAGTCCTACTTATCAAATTGGCACATTTTAAGCAAAATATGCACTGAAAATAGATTAACGTTTGATAAAGCAATCATCGCAAAAGTTGAAGACCTTAATATGAAAATGAATGCTCAAGACTATTTAGCAAAATTAAAAGTTATTGCAGTAGCTCTAGACAAATGTCAAAGTAATACTTGTACCATTTCCGATGCAACTGATATCTGGAAAGATGTGCTTGAATATTTTGAGAACGAAGCAACACCTGCGGGTGCAAGCAGTCAAAAAGAACTGAATTCTGTTAAAGCTCGCTACAATATGGCAATGACGGACTCTCATTTTTTAGCCTACTTATTAGACCCCGAATATAGAGGTACAAAATTGAGCGATGAAGAGGTCCATAAAGCTCTGCAATTTGTTTCTGACTATCACCCGCAAGTTATGCCAAAAATTTTATCTTTTCGGGCAAAAGCCCCACCGTTCAAAGAATATCTATTTGATGAGAACACGGTGAAAAATATCAGTTCCTTAACATGGTGGAAATCACAGAAGCAATTTATATCAGCAGAATTATCAAGTTTGACAAATCAGCTGTTTTCTACTGTGGCTTCATCAGCAGGAGTGGAAAGATTATTTTCTACGTTTGGAATAGTTCATTCCAAATTAAGGAACAGATTGGGATCGGAAAAAAGTTCTAAACTGGTGGCAGTATTTCAGCACTTTAATAGAAATGAATAATAGAAAATTTATGTTACCAACCTACTTTTACTTTTAGTTTTTTTTGTCTTATATAAACTTTATATCGTTTTTCGTTGAGAAATATAAATTCTGAGTAAAAATTCTCTGCTGGGTTTACTTATTAAAATATTTTTTTGTTTTAAAACTGCACTGAAAGAAACAGTGTTTTAAACAAATGTTTTAAAACAGTGTTTTAAAACGCATGTGTTTTTTTTTAATGTTTTAAACATGTTTTAAAACACTGTTTTAAAATGTTTGTTTTAAAACAACCCAACCCTGGACTTAACCCCCGCACTTGCCCTATTGTTCCCAAATATTGACGATCCAGACGTTTCAGCCAATGAAATCTGGTATTAGCAAAATGGAGCACCCCCTCATTATGCAGTAAATGTCCGTCAATATTTACACGAGGTGTTCCCGGACGGCGGATTGGTCGAAGAAGGCCTATGGTCTGCTCGATCGCCTGATTTAACCCCATTGGAAGTCTTCCTTTGGGGTTAGTTGAAAAGCCAAGTTTACTCCCCAAAATAGAGGAATCTGGAAGAACTGAAGGAACGAATACGGCGCCACATAAGAGCAGTTTCTTCGATTGTTTTAAATAATGTGTGGGCGGAAACATTCAATCGTTTAAAGTTGTGCTTTAGAGAGAACGGTCGCAATTTCGAACATTTAATTTAGTTTAATCGATTATTTAATTTAGAACATTTATTTAATTAATATTTATTTATACCTACGTTCCTATTCTGTTTATTATGTTTATTATTTTGTTATTTTGTTCTTTGTTTTACTACGATTTACTCTGTTTTCTTGAGTTAAGTTGTTCATTGTTTACTGTATTCTTATTAATATTTTGCCCGTATTAAATTAAATGTGGAGATAATTTTTTTTATCACTTTGTTTAAAAACAGTTGATGAATAATTGCCATAAGAGCACGTGTTTCATACGTACACCAATCGGGCACTAGTTTGCCTCCGGGCGGCACCACTAGTCGATCTGCACATTATATAATCTCTTCTAATTATTAAACCTAATTATCATTATATAATCTCTCACTCAACGATTATACATAATCGCTAAAAATAAAAATACAGCGCCTAATTAGGTACATCTTAAATATATGTTATCTAGCAGTCTGAAAAACCATCATGTATTTCTTCAATTTAACGCCAGCCGTCACAATTAACCTATGAAATGCGTACATAATTATCCGATTACAAGTACTAGTGATTGCCTTTAATCGGAACAATTTGTGACAATCAATGTCACCAGACTGTCTGAGACTGTCAACTCTCTGCGGACGTAATTCCCAAAACGGCAATGCTCGTGGATGTGTGACCAAAGCTGTTATACTCTCAGAGCGACTTTCCTAGCACCTCTTTTATATTGCAAATTGCAATGTTCAACGGGCACATATAGCCTGTTTGCATTCTTAGTCGTAATTGTGATGTGAGTCAGATTGTTTTGAAGCGTTTGTATACTTTAATAGGTGGCATCGATTAAATTGTTTGCATGAATTTCGAAATAGTTGTTGATAAAATCCACAGTTCGTTCAATAACAGAACACACCACGGCTCCTCAGAATGTTCTTTTGTTGGAATATTCTCTTGTCCTAAGCTCCTAGTTGTTTTTCTTTAAACATACACGCTTAGACCTATCATTTGGACTTTTTAAAACAAAAAAATGTCAGGTTAAAACGATCAATTAAAAGCATGGGAAAATCATTTTTACTTCATATCTCGCGGCATTTGACGACAAAAAAAAGTTGCTATAAAATGAATAGTACGACAAAACACACATTCATTTAAAGCTGAATGAAATCGGATAATTAGTTCACGAGATGTGGCGATTCGTAGTTGCGAAAATAAGAAAAATCAAATTGATTTTTCATCGAAGGGAAGTGAAGTTGGAGGCTCAATTTTTTTTTGTCCAAGAGCTATTATGAAGGAATTATGAGGCCGCAGGCTGGGGATGGTGGGATAATTAGGAGAGGGCGGAAAACGAAAATTTTTAAAATGTCCATAACATCTGAATATTGACCGATGTTAAAAAATCAAACGGCTTTTTCTTCGTTTCTTCATACACTATAAGATGGCATTAGCGATTTTTTTGTTCAAACATTGCCTGTTTGCCTGTTTTTTAAACGGTGCTTCCGGTATGAGGGAAAAGGCGGGAACAATATTTTCTTTACAATTTTTATAATGTTATCAATACGTGTCACCAAATTTTCAAAATCAAATTCCAATTCGTTTACGCAATATGTTTAATGAGTAACCTTACTTGCAATATATATGCATTGTGCACATTTTAAAACTTACCACCCCGTGTAACTGAAAAAAAGATACTTATTTTATTGGGGAACATTTTTGGCAGTCGATTCAGCAATTTCTAAAAATGATGCACTGCTGTATTCGACATGACATTTCGACATTTATGGATGTCTGAATGTGAATGATGTGTAACATACGTGAGGTAGTTTCATTTAAGATTTTAAAATTGGGATTGCTAGGGGTTAGGGGTTAACATATCGAGACCCCTTGACTAGAAATCGCAACCGATTTCTAAAAATGTTGAGATTTACACTGGATTTTACAAAAATTTTCAGCAGAAATAAAATTATTTAATTTTTTTTCCAAAAGCCCTTTACCCCTGCAAGTTAAGTTACAGCCCTTTAAATAAAGTTGGGGTAAAAAATAGTTTTTATTTATTTTCCCCACTATGAAATAATGTAGAAGAATGAATTTTGGCGGACAACTTAAAATAAAATAACGGTTTGTGACAGTTTTTGTAACACTGATATATTATTACAAGGGTGTAAAATACTAATCCCTACAATTTTTCATCAGAACTTTCTTTATTTCTGTCATCTGTTACTTATGTCATCTTCAGGGGCGAATTGATAACGATGTCATCGTCGAAAGCGGTCGCGAATAAAAATATATTGTGAGGAAAGGGCTCCCTAGTGTTTCTTCCCCAGAAAATCTTAACTCACATATGGCTATAACCGATAACAATGAACACATGAAAAACTATTACATTTGAGCTGTATATTCATTTCAAGGTTTAAAATTTAGTCGGACTAAATTATATTGTAAAGCAAATTTATGTTAAAAAAACAGTAATTTATTTAACGAAGTGGTTATTGCGATACATTAAAAACTCTGTTTACCCAACCTAAACATACACCGAGTGTTAACAATGATAATGGTTGACTAATTATTTAATAAATTACAGAACGATTAAGCTGTATCAATACCTATCAACAGAGAATCACCTACTTGAAAATTGCCAAACGTACATAATATGTTTCACATACACCATTTTTGTGGATTTGCCGGGGTTTATTTTCAAAAATAAATATTTTTAACCAGATATAATTATTTAAGGTAATGGTTTCTGCTACGAAAACAAACAGAACCTCAGAAAATATGGGTATTAACAGTATTTGCCTACTTATATTCCTAGTTCATTAATGACCCCTATTTATTACATGCTTTCTGCATAAATCAACGATTTGAGAGAGACAATATAGAAAATTAAGTATCCAAATCAAGACGGCGCCGGGACAAAGCGCGTCGCTTGTATGTGTGACATAAATAAATTATAATAAAAGCCTATAATTTCTGAAAAATATGTTGTAAAACATCGATTCTATCGTGATTTATAAAGTAGATTTAGCGTAATGCCCCAGGAACTGAGAAATTACAATAATCTTACTGAAAAAAAACAGAATACAGGTAACAGAAAACAGGTAATATCGAGAAATGTATCTCGAAAAAAAAACCAATCAGATGGTGCTGATTAATGATTAACAAAATTCTACTTAGTTTAGTTAAATAGAAATTTAAAAGCAGTTTTTCTTCATTTTCGTAAAGACACCGTCGCGTCGACGTAAAAAATTGTAACTACAACTAAATAATTATGAATTGCTGCTAATAGACTGGTTCCTTAAATAATTATTTCTGATGTTTCTGAATCAGATATTTTAAAAATATCATTGCATTGCCGCTTATGGAATCGCATATATTTCTACTCGAATTAATATTATTTTTAATAATTTCCCAAGTGGATGATTATCTAAATGTTTTTTGATATCTTAATAAAATTATCGTCGGCATTTTTTTACCATTAATTATTGATGATTAACTATGTTGTGTTAGTTACGAGGTAAGTTATCATTAAAGCATCAACTGTTTTAGGTTTTATCAGTAGTGATATATTTAAGTGTAAAAACAAAGCTGATCTGAGATATGGTTACTTTGAGTTAGGCATTATGTTGTCAGCACCGAAGATGATTGGGTTCCTCAGTAGTTGTCCTAGTATTATGTTGTGAGAATAGAAGTATTTTTACATCAGAAGTGGGATAGATTCAGTGCCTTATTACTGGATAGCTTTGATTGTGTAAACAATTTTGTGAGCAAATAGTGTTTACATCCGTAATATGGGGGAATGACATCAAGAAATCGAAGGCTTCTGGCAAAAGTGAGACATGCTTACTTACTTTTTACAAAAGATAAGACTGCAGATAAGATAAGACATTTAATGTCAATGCTTTAACTTTTAATTAATTCATCCAACTAATTAGTTGAAAATGTTAAAATAATAATGCGTTCTCAAATTCCAAGTCGTGTTTTCACATCGGCGAAATGTTAGGAATATTACCGAATTAAATGATGCCTTTGTGAGAGATCCTTTACCGATTTCGATCTCTCCAAGTTCTATAAAATGCCCTTTCGTGAGTCGAGAGATATGTATACAAACAAACACCACTTACATTCGAGTCCTTCCAGCTCCTGACCATTATCCACTAACATTTTCCAAAACACTATAACCGCCGCACAATTCACCCCGATTAAGTCCCAAGTTTATTAAACATATTTTTTGCTCCTTGAATCCGGTACGCGGCCAAACTACCAGTGGATTTTTTTCGTAAACAATCAACTTACTCGTAAATAGCCGCCTGAAATGCGATCCCTCTGTACCGTACGAGATACGCCGAGATCAAAGAGATCGGTATACGCGCCGCATCGTCCGCTGAACAACAGCCGCGAACTGAATGGAGAATGCATGGATAAAAGAGTCATACCTACTGTAGAGTGGAGCAGCTTTCAACGGCCAGATGCTAATTCCACCAACCCCTTCAGTGAATTAGGAAAGACAACAAAAGAAACAACAACAAACATTTTAAACTCTATCAAAATGTATATAAAGAGCAGCATTTCAGTAAAGCATATTATATATATATATATATATATATATATATATATATATATATATATATATATATATATATATATATATGTGTGTGTGAAGTTTTTCCGGCAAGTTTGTTTAAATTTTCCCGGGCATATTAAATAGTTATAACTATAAATTGTTTCCTTTCCGCATAAAATTCATACTTGGATTTCTACTAGGTATATATACGTTCTATGTTTATCTCGCATTTTTTGTCACGTCTTATGATTTTTGCACCTAACTGATTTAGGTTAAAATGATTATCATGTGAATTGTGAGCTGACTTCAATTATTTATATGTTATAGGAATCTTATGAACCTTTAGGGAGGTGTAAAGAATCTGGATAAAAATCATAAAATTATCAATTATGTTAACAATTATATTCAATATACAAATTTGCAGTCATATGTTCATAATACATACCGATATTAATTCTGACCGGGAAACACACATAATTTTGATCGGGCAAAATTCATAATTTCACTTCTTCCGGCGCGTTAATATCGCATTTATAGCATGTATTGTATAACAGTAATAATACCTAATAGATGTCGATTTTTGGAAAGCCACTCATAATTTTATTTGTAGAGCGACTATTATAGTACGTACCTATGTGGTGTGAAGGCTAGAGGAATTTACATCCACACTCAGATTGCTTGTACTTATTAGGCCTATGGCCCGCAGAACTTGTCCTCTCACCCTTTGGGCCACCTCATTGACGAGCGAGGGTCCTATTCAACCTTTGTAATAATCGTATACACTATATTTTATATTCGAATTAGCGGCGGTGCATTGTTGAAGTTCTAATTATTAAAACCCTTAAATCACAGTTAAACATGCATCGACTTTGTTTATTCGACTTAAGTTCGTAGCTTCGATGAATTAGTAGTTAATTATTTTCTGGCTGCATTGGAATCGGATCAACATGAAAGCTTAGCGGTTGATTGAAAAATGAATCTACTCGCAGTAAAAAAGCAGGTAGCTAGTAGGCTATCGAATGAGCGGCAGATAAATCGTAAGGGTAGCTATACTTTATTTATTCATATTGACAATTGCAATTGTGTGGATTGGAATTTTTAAAAGGATCTAAAGAACCTTAAATTATCTAATGGATTATAGTTATATGACAGCATACGGAGTTTCTGATCATTTTTATTATAAGTGATTTTATTTTAAGTAATTTTCTATTATCGTTTAATTATGAAGAGGCTAGTGTTGTGAGTAGGCAAGTGCCATCTTGATTATTGTATTTTACGTAATTGTTGTTGGGTTTTACGTATAATAAATATGTAATACGGTCCTGTGCTCGACCCTGCATATTTTAACGGAGCTAGCGGTTTAAAAGTCGACGCGTGTGGCGGAAAACGTATACGGTTTTTCTTATTTCATATATATCCGAGATATACTGTACATCTCCGAAGCGATCTGTCGCAGGCTATTGACCACCAAGCACATTTCACTTGAATTCACTCTATATATGCGTTCTAGTTATTGTCGTCCGATGCGAAGAAAAGCGATTACTCGTTATTGACTTGTTACTTGCATCTCTACTAAACAAGCATTTTAAAGCTGTTGCCGTTGTATAAACAATGCCATTTACGCAATTTCAGTCGACAGTCACGAGTTGATAATTGCAATAATTCCCAACGCCGCGATTTCTTCAATAAAATAAAATTAATTGTAAGCCCGGTAGAAAGGATTGAACACCTGGTTCTCGTGAACGCATAAAGAAAAATCGGGACCTACGAGCATTATAATAATGCCACAGATTATTGCAGTAATTCTGCGGCATTTTGCTGAATATGCAATGCCTGCAGTTCCACCAGCTTGACCGCGAAAAGTTGTTGACATTTAAATTCGTAATACCGTTATTTAAGTTCCAAAGTCAAAATTAACGTATTTGACCAAAGTTATAATAATATGTATTATAAGTATATCATCCTATCATAAACTAACTTGTAAAGTGGTACATGCAGGGGCGTAAGAAAAATGAGAAAATCACTTTGTTAATGATCTTCAAGAAGGTCGAGTCAGAATAAAAGTTTAAAAATTCAACAGCGTCAAATAAATATTAATTAGGAAAAACAAATAGGTACAAAATAAACAAAAGCATAAGGCAACTTACTAAACCTGAAGGAACTACTCGAACCTAATATATTAAGAAAATTATATGTAAGAAGTAAAAGTAAAAAATAATGCATCAACTAGTTTTAATTAAAGCCACTATACTCCTGACCAATAGGTTGGTATAATTCAAAATTTTAATGTAATTTTGGATATATCTTGAATAATATGGAATATCAAAATACGGTTTTCAGGACGTTTTTGAAAATTTCGTTGGTAATAAATGGCCTGAATATCGTGCTCAATAAAGTAATATACGGGATGTAAACTAAACCCCTACAAAAACACAAAATTTCATTCTTACCGACAACTTAGGAAAACCAAAATCGAGATAAAATTTGTATACCAGCGCAGCCATGGACTAATTAAAAAAAAAACAAATGTGGTGTTTTTTGATATCTCTTTTATTTTCGCATATACGGGGGTTTTATTAAAATTAGGACATTTTTTCGAAAATGTATCTCTTACTGTTTAAAAACAAAGTAAGTACCTACTGATTTTTTTCTTATTTTCAAGTAAGCTTGCACGCCTCGAACGGTTCGAACTGTCTCCCAAAGCTAGAATTATCAATTCTTATACAGGGTGCCTGGGAAAACATTTAATAAGCATGTGTCACAAAAAGTCTGTAAATTTAAATAGGCTGTGTGCTAAACCCTGTATAATTAAAATTAACGAGAATTTTAAGATTTTAAATCTGTGAAGGGAAACCTTAGACAAATATTTCGAAACGGTTTTTTATCTTTCGTGATCAGATGAATATTATCATAATTACAATTTCGCTGTGATTACACGACAAATTCCTATATAAAACATTTAAAAAACCTGCAGTAGTAACTAATGAAGTGGTGGGCTAAGTATTGTAACAATCAAGTCACCACCTAATCCTAATCCTTTGGTAACCGAAATTCTTCAATTTGATATTTCGAAAATGTTTCAGATAGAGAAAAATGGTTTGCAAGTTCCTATCTCAATTTTATTATAATAATTAATATAAATCTTATATAGCAAGCTGGAAGAGGTAATTTAATATCGACTAGACCCTCCTCTGTTATTAGAAACTTCCCGACATATGTTTGACATATTTAAGACTAGGTTATTGATGTAATTCTGTGGCACGTTTTCCCATTCCTCCTCAATAGCTTGAGTCAAATCCTCTAGAGTTTCAGGTGAATTGGGCCTAGAAACTACCAATAATTTTAAGTAAGACCAAACGTTCTCGATCAGATTTAGATCAGGTAATTTTGCAGGCCAATCCATCCTATGCACGTGGTTTTCTTTCAAAATCAGGTTAATAATATGGGCCCGATGAGGTCGGGCATTGTCGTTGGTTAACACAAATTCTTCTCCATAATCATTCACCTAGGGAATAACTATTGGAACCAAAACATTGTCCATATAGCGCTGAGCCGTGACAGTGTCGCAGGTAATAAACAATAACCAGTTCTGTTCTACCATTCCACTTCACTCCAACACAAACACTAATACCTACAGCGACAAGAGGCTGAGCCTGAAGAATAAGACGACCCTCATGAAGACCGTCCTACGCTCGCAGCTGACCTACGCATCCACCGCATGGGGATATGCAGCGAAGACGCACCTCAGGAGGATACAAGCAGTGTAAAACATAGCACTTCGGACTGCAGTAGGCGCCCCATGGTATGTGACCAACAAAGTTATCCGTAGGGACCTGAAGTCCAAGACGGCCACGGAGATGACCGAGGACCACGCCTAGAAGCTCCACGTCATCTCAGAGGGCCACGGGAACCCGCTGATCCGGCTGGACTACGATCCAGAGGAAGCCGGACCTCAGAAGCGGCCAAAGACCCAGATCCTGGACAACGGGTAAGTATAAGATAATCACGATCTTATGTTTCAGCACGACTGATGCGAGAAGACGCAGACGACACCGAAGAAAAGAACAGGACCAAAGAAAACGGATCGAGAAGACACTAAAACAGCCCAATCCACTGGACGGCGAGGCCGACTGCCTTGCCAAAACACACTCCTTACCTTACCTGACGGAGCCAGCGAGCTGGTAGCTGATCATCTCGCGAATCGCGAGCTCCGTCATCCTGAGCTACAATGCTCATCCTCCCATACCAACTTGAATGCCGCCCAGCCGGGCTCTAGCAAGCCCGGCAAGAGGCAGAAAGGATCTGAAACACCCGACACGACACCCCCAAGGGTAATACACACCGGCGAAGAAAGTCAAGAGCGCCAGAAGCAAGGCTCTGTCGTAAAAGTTTAAAATTAGGTCTTTTTGTCAAATTAAATTCGCATAAATCAAAAAATATATATTTCGCTTAAAAAAAATTATAGCTTATTTAAGATATAAAAATGTACATTTTCACCAAATTTCATTAAATCCAATAATTTTTGTGGGGACAAAAATAAAATATAAAAAATTTTGTTTTTGGCGATATTTCAATAGTTCAAGTTATATTGAAAAATTAATTAGATCTTTCAATTATCTAGTTTGGCCAGAAATCGTCAAAAAAAACCTTTTTTCCACCCCGCCATACTTCTGGTTATTTGTATGGGTACAATCGATTTTTTCTCATTTATATACCATTAATCCAAAATTTTCCGACCACTCATATACCTACTGCTAAGAATTGTGCTTTTTGGCCTTTGAAAACCGGTTAAGCACTGGACCATGACGGCTAGTAAATTAAACTAAATCGAGTTCAGTCTTCTTTCACGTACGGCGGATTCGATAAGATCGCATCCTTCATCCTTCCCGCTGGAAATAAAATAATTGGCCAGATTGAATTCGGTGACAATGAACGCGCTCTGGCTGTTCACGTGGTCCATTGCTCACTTGAATCCTTGAATGGCTACGGTCGTGTAATTTGTTGAGTAATTTGAGCTTATGAATGAGAATAATTGAACTTACGACAATAGCCTGACCATGAATCCTTTTGAGCGAAAGGGTGCGGGATTAAGGAACATGGCACTTGAAATATTGGCATGCTATTTGGCCTGGGATTGAATTCTGCGCTGTAATCCATACAAATTATCTTAATGTGATATTATATTGCGCGATAACTACGACGTCAGGGTTATTTATTATTTGATCCAGTAGTGCAACGGCTCACAGTAAAAGTAAATTAGGTACCATTGACTATCCATGGCATATTCACATACCAATGCAGCATATGCTGTGATTGACAATGTTTTCTATAATCTCAACGAACAATCTCACCTTCATACAGGCTAATTCGAATCCATTATTGCTAGTGTTTATTTACTTGTTATGATAAGTATCATGACTGACAACTACTGGTGTTTCTAAGAACTTAGGCACCAGTTCTTCGTATATATTGCATATAAGATCGCTATCTTCAAGCACACTTTTGATTTTATATCTTATCGCCTATCAAATTTTATAACTTGTCTATATACCGTGCAGTTAAATAAATATTTAATTCATTTTCCTTGGACAACTAAACAACCGTATGGATATTTTCAATAGCCCAATATGTATTACTTATGTCTTGATATTGTTATTTTGACAAAAATCAGTACTTGACAACTGCGCAGCGTAGTCACAATGGGTCCGAATTAAGACCCGGTAATTCAATACAGTTTGCAGATACAAAAAAATACTAAATGCTCGATAAAAAATTTAAAAACGCTGTATAAAATAACATGAAGTGCCTGATATATTTTTTTATATCACAATATGAAAAATACAAATTGGTCGCTAAGTTCTGGGGGTCGATTTTTGGAAACATGCGTTTATTTGCGTATACTTAAAATTGCGCACTAAATAAAACGTATACATATGTCAAATCCAATTTTTAACCGGTCTTCGCAAAGCGAAAATCACGCTTCGCAAGTAAACGCATGGTCAATCTGGCAACTTGGCAAATATTAGTACATTTCAACTAAGACCGTTTAATATGAACTAATTTTGCAGACAACCTGTGTCTTTCCTGTCATCAGCTGTCATCGAGTTTTTGCTGTTTGGTTAGGATAGTAGATTGTGTTGTATGTGAAATGGATTTGAATATGGCCGACAACGAGGCAAAAAATAAAAGGGGGACTAATGCCACAAGTACACAAAAACAGTTATTGGTGGAATATGTTAAACAAAAACCTCAATTAATTAGTGGCAAACAAACCACCAATTATTCCATGAAAGACGCCACAAATGATTGGATAAATATTACAAATATTTTAAATAGCACTCCGGGGGCAACTAACAACTTCCGTTACACATTTATTAACACTGGACTGAGATATCTCAATGTACTTATTCGATGCAATATCTAACTGGTAACTTCCACTTTCAAAAAATTTCAATGCAGCTAAGTACAATTCCCATTGAAAATAACATAAATATATTATATTTGTGTTATTCTTACCCTTGACTGTAAGTCTAAATCAGTTTCGCGCAGTTTAGGACGCATATGGGGTTGCAAATATTCTATCAAATATAGGCACAGCTCCTTAGATAGTCGAAACATATTTACAAATTGTCTTTCATTTAAGTCAATGAAAGGATTCCTAGGGTTATGTCTTATATTAGGGCGATAACCAAGGTTACTAAAAGATAGGTTGCATGGTAACTTTCAACCAATCACAGAAAGCGCGGGCGTGACGTCACCCAGAGTGCCCGTTTAAATTTATAGGATTGAAGAGTTTCAAAGATGCATCCTTTTTATTGGATATTACGTTTTAAAAATGCTTAAAGTTTTATATTATTTTAATGACTGTAAATTTATCTTTACCTTAATTTGTTTAATATATGAACAAAAAATTCTAATCACTGAAATTATAAGGTTTATACCAGTTTCATACTTAAAAATGAAACAAAAAAACATATTTACCAACAAAAGTAAATTTACCGTAATTTACGCCTATGTCTCTACTCACGTCTCAACACTATACACTCTCTACTGTAATATACAGCGATAAATATGTGGTAATTAAAATTATAAAAGAACCACTTTAGAACATCTCGACAAATACATATTTTTAAGAGAATTGTATTTAAAATATACAAATTAATGTTGGCTTTTGTATTTTCAGTATTTCTAAAAGCAAATTTTCATTCTAGTTTCGTTAATTGTATATTATTTATCTGAAAACAATGGTATTAAGCATATATTATGCTTTTAGTGATTGAAATTCGAAATGAATTCCATTGTGGATTGAAATTTTTCAACTCTTCATTAAAAAAAATATAAGCCAACAACGTTCATCCACTTTTTTTTATTTTATCGTAGAATTGCTTTCTAAGAATGAACATTTCTGTTTGCACGAATCTAGCATATTAAAAAGGTCAACTTTTATTTTAAATAAAGTTTACGCAAAAATGTGTATTTGTCGAAATATTTTGCGGTCTTGTACTAAATAAACATTGTCATTATTAATTACGCCATACATAGACATGAACACTTTATTGATGATAATTATATACAGAGTGTATTTACATCTGTCTCTATAATGAAAAAATATACAATAAAAAATGTAAATTACAAAGTTACATTAATAAGTATAACACACTAGCAGTTTTTACATAACAAATAGTAAAATTGTTACATTTGATAAATTTTCTGTAATATGTTTTAGAACTAATATATTTAAATAGATTAATTTCTAAGTAGTCAAAAATATAATTACAAATATAATATAATTTAATAATAATTAAATATTATTTAGTTATATAATAATTATTAAAAATATAATAATAAAGTTGTAGCAATTAAATATAATTTTCTATAATTTTATTTATATTTTTATTTTTTTGTTAAATATCTGTGCTCATATGTATATTTTCCCAAATTAGGGTATTTTTCCTTGTGTTTTTTGGCGAGGTACCCAGCAATATAAATCAAACCATCTCTCTCAGATTTTTCCACCACCCCAGACAAACGTGAGCTAGAACTACTGGACGAAGTAGTACTCTCGGTGTCAATAGTTTAACCCTCAGGCATACTCTCGGGCGTTTGTTCTAGTTCAATATTACCAAGCTTTGCTTGTTTTAGTGCAGTGGCCAATAAATACTCCTCGTCCTGCAGTCCTGGGGAGCTTTGCACATTTGAGTGAGCTGTCACCAGTCCAGGATTCTTTCCAAGTAAAATCATTCTAATTCTATAGATCGCATTCAGTGGAGATGGATGATCATGTAATCCTTCACGAGTTCGTATCTAAAATTTAAAATATGCATTACAGATTGATTAACAGTAAATAAAAATAAGAACTTACTTGGCAAAAAAAATTTTCTAAGCAATCTTGGTTTAACCGATGTGTTAATATATATTTAGCATCATACTCCTGCTTCATATTAATAAATAGACCTTGCAAAGATTTAATTGATATAATTATTCCCTTTTGAAAAACCTGTAGTGTCTTTTTGCCAGTACATATCATTCCACTAATAGTAGACAGCATTTTATCCAGTATCTCATTTTGCAGTTGTAAATTCATACCATATGGTTTTTTCGTTGGTATGGAGCTTGATGGTGTATACGAGTTCATAATGTCGAACCAATTGTTAACTTATTGAAAAAAATCTCCAGTATTGTCTGCTGCAGTGTTGTCATCACCAGGTAGATAAAATTTTAGAGCTGTGGCTGTCGTATTTGAAAATAATTGCTAATGAAACATTTTGCCTTTGAGTCTTCTCGCAGTTAAGGTGTTGTGGCCTCAATTTGTGACAAGAACTAATTTTTCTGACCTGGTATTTGCTATTAAAGCTTTTACAGGATCTTTATTTATTTTTATATTGTCCTTTAAAATAAAACCAGTGTCTATGAACCAGTTCCTTAGTAATTTTAATAAATGGGGAACATCTGCGAAGAAATAAACAGGTTTCTTCGTTATAGGATGTTCCGTAAAAGTATTGTCCATAGTAACACCCATTGACTTCCACAAACCTTGATTGCCACTACCACAATCAGAAGTGCAGGCAACTACATTATATTTCACTTCATTTAAGCGAATGATCACATTTTCCAGCAACTCTTTGGTCATTTTCTGGTCAAAACCTATGTATACCGGTTGCTTCCAATTATCGAATAAGCCTCGTGCCATAATGACTTGCATATACGAATGTGGCCCCACAACTTCGTCCTCTTTTTGGTAATATTATCGTCAATCTTTTTTTTCAGAATAATATTCTCCTTTTGTAATTCCTCTATTTTTCTCTTGAAAACATCAAAGTCAGATTCCTTACTTGATGAAGGGATCTCAGAAACATCACATGCATGTGAGAGAACATCACATGTGTTGTTTCACATAATTCCAAAGGAGTTTCCTGGAATTCCTTGGAAAGTAAATCTTCCACGATTACCTTCGTTTCTTTTCACATCATTCGCTTGGCTCTTTCTGAACTTTGCTGTTTTTCTTCTTCCCCGCCTGGTCATAATAATGAAGGAATAGCTGAAAAAAATAATAAAATAAAAGGCCTTCTTAGCAACTTTTTAACTTACCATTTTTTTTTTGCTTCTTGGGGTGTAGTTTCAACAATCTGGCCTGAAGTTCGTCTTCATAGTCGGAAAGCTTAAAATGTTTACTGCATATCCGTTTAGGATATGGACTCCATTTATCTTTACGATGACACTTTCGTACCCATTCCTTTTGAATTTTAGGATCTTTCGGAAAAGTAAAGAACATCAACTTTTCTCCATCTTCCTTTGTAGTTTTCGAATTGTTTTTGCATGTAGCTATACTACAAACAATTCCACCAGGCATCTTATTAATCTTATCTTATAAGATGCCACCAGGCATCTTATAAATATTAACAAATATTTATCAAAACAATTTTTATACCAGATTTATAGCAGAAACACTCACCTTAAAGAAGGAAGACAATCTGATCAGTCTTTATAATAATATAACAAATGTTCGAAAATAATACTAGTTTTTATCGTCACACACACACTTAATTCACAATGAAATTTACACAAGCACTATAAGCAGAAACTAACGCAGTAAATGTATCTAGACTAGCTAAAGTTGTCTCTGGCTAAAGCTAAAAACGCAAACAAATAAAACGTAAACAAACATCTGGCAATCTCGATGACGCGACATCCCCTTGTCACGTCTCTCCCCCCGCCGAGTTACCGTGCAACCTATCTCCTTTTAGTAACCTTGGGCGATAACGATCTTCCGCTCCTTCCAAATTTCGTATTGCAAGAACATTTATTAAGTCATCCATATTTTCTTGTACGCACTATAGTAATTAATTGCAATATAATTACAACACACAGTTTCATATAAACCAAAACAGTAAAAAGAATTTCGAATTTCTAACCTCTAAATGTCAAAATGAGCACAAAAAGCTGCTTATGCCCCGTAATGACCCGCTCGCAAATATAAGAACGAAATTTTGCGCATACACAGAGATGCGCACCCTCAAAAATTGGAAAATTACTGTCATCTTAAATTTGCGTATGACATTAACAGTTGCGAACGCCCAAAAATTGACCCCTGGTCGGTATTTTAATGAAATATGCTCTCAATAAATATGTACATGCTCGATAATTTTCTTGGGAAATCAACTGGTCCTCCAGGGCAGACCTTATGCCATTTGCATTTATTTTTGTCGCAAAACTGGTCCTCCTTGGAAGACCTTACGCCATGTACACGTATTTTTTATTATTTAGTCAGTCGATTAAGCGTTTCGATACGATTTGGGTTTCTACGTGTTCCAAAATAAAGTTCAAGTAAAACACTATAGCTGCGTTTTTTCATCCGCGTTTCTAAACAGGCTGCCATTAAGAAGTATACATTTTTGTGTTAGGATAATATGTGAAGATAATATATGAAGAAAATTTGGTTACTTGTTCTGCTGTTAAAACTTTGGACTTTTTCTGTATATATCCTATAGTTTGATGCTGCAATAAATCAAAAGTTTTTAGATATTTATTGTCGTTAGCATTTTCTTTTATGGTCAAACAACTCTTTAGCATTGAGGATAGACTCCATAACGTGGAAGATTTCATATATCGACTAGTATATATACCTAGTATATATATATATCTAGTTCTTTTTCAAAGTAAACTAGAAAAATATCGTCACTGACAGTTAGTTTTCGATTTTGTTCAGATTTCGCCATTCAGTAAAAAAATTATATTCGTGTTGATATCTTGACTTAGATTTTAGTGGTAGAGCACATTTTATCGGTATAAATTTAATTGGCAGAAAATAAACAACGCTGACAATACAGTGTTTGGCATGTACGATGCGTTTCCAGGGTTAACTCTCAAATTAGGTGATTTGTTTTAAATTGGTCTGTCAGATAAGGTGGACAAAAGGTGAAAAATTATTACAGAAATGTATCTAAATATTTAAACATTTATGAATTAAAATACAAAATAGGTACATGTTAAATATTAGATACCATGTTTATAGATTTTTAAAATTAGATTTTTAGAATTAGATTTTTAGAATTAGATTTATTTTTTAAATTTTGTTTTCTTTGCTATATACACACAGCGGCAAAATAATCGATCCACTCAAAATATTGATGAAGTTTGCTCATCAATAATTTTGTTAATTTAAGTCCGATTTGATTTTTTTTTCATCTAGTAGCTAAATTTATAAAGAATTTTACAGAGGATTTAAAAAAAACTAATGTTTCCATATTAAACAGGGTGACATAAAAAGTGCCCTTTTACTCTAACATTAAAACAATATATGGAGTGGCCAACCTGTTACACCTTATAATTTCTCTATAATTTTGTTATCAAGCTACTATTCCTTACATTTTCTTTTTTTATTTGTTAAAATACTTTTTTTCTTCAAGATTTTACAATTTTAAAAATTGAACCATAACGAAAACGACCTGCAAATAAACTGAAAAACCTAATGAACTTAGTACGAAGTGTTCCCCACGTGCACGAATAACTGCTGCAATTCGTCTTGGCATGCCCTCAATTAGGTTTTGAATGTAACCCTGGTCGATTTGCTGCTATTCTTCAATTAAAGTTTCACTAAGCTGCTGTAAATTTGCAGGAGCTGGTACACGAGATTGTACTTTCATGCATCAACATAAAATCGTCTCCGATGAACGGCGCAAAAGGAACAACACATGGTTCTAAAACGTCTCTTATATACCTATCTGCTATCATAGCTCCCCTATTCACTATGACTCCGTCCGGACTTCGATACTCACGCCACCCCACACCATTACCGAACCGCCTCCATAACTTACTCTAGGCGAAAAATGGTTTTAGAAGAAACGCTCACCAGTTATACGGTAAATTCTTTCACGTCCAGCCGGTGATCTGAAACAAAACCTTGACTCGTCAGTGAATTGGATATTGCTCCATTCTTCATTACCCCAATATTCCTGTTCCCTAGCATATCTAAGGCCTTGGTTTCGTAATAATTCTGGATCTGTTGCAGGTCTCCTTGCTCGCAGTCCAATATCAAAAAGCCGCCTTCTTATTGTTCTATCGCTTACTTGAACTTGCCTCACCTCTAATTGGTTTTTAAAGTAATTCTTTAAAGGTTAAAGTAATTCTTCTGTCCCGCAAAACAATTAGTGTTATAAAGCGATTATCTCGCTCACTAGTAGATTTTTTTCGACCACAATTATTTGTTCTTGTGAATACACCAAACTCACGAAATACCCAACGCTCTGTCCACATAATATTGTGACCTACCATCCTACACCAAAGCAACAGCTCTCGTAGAGTCGGTTACAGAAAGATCCATATTTTTTAAACTAATGTTAAACGCGCTCAAATGTGACAAATTGTATACTAATGGTTACCAGTTTAGTTCTGACAGAAACAATTGCCTATCAGCCAGTTGTGAAAAAAAAACATTCCTTGTTCAACTTTGTTATTACCATAGAAATAAATGTAAAATGTAACGTTTTTCTAAAACCCTTGTATCTTTAACAAAAAAAAGTTATTGTAACAACTTACTTTTACGTGGAATATAAGCTGTTATAGTAACGACCGCGTATTCTATTCATAATTAGGTATATGATATTTGTACCTCTATAAAGTTAGCACTACCACATGCGAGATGAAAGGTGGCATAATGTGATTAATTTGTCGCTTTTTTGTCGTGCAAAAAAAAAATTGTCGCGATATTATTTTTTTTAAAACCAATGGTACTACCACTACCACCTCTACCACCTCTGGAAACCGGTCTTCCAATGATCGGACAAATGTCGCATCTGGTGCATAATTTGTCGCTTTTTTGTCGTGATTTTGTCGTGCAAAAAAATTTTTGCCGCAAATTGTTTTTTCCTTAAATCGATGATAGTGCTAATTTGGTTTCAAGTTAGCACTACCAACCATCTTCTGATATTCTGATGAAAGTCTCGTCTCGCGCATAATTTGTCGTTTATTTGTCGTGATTATGTCTTGCAAAGAACAATTTTGTCGCAAAATTAGTGCTAACTTGATATCAAGTTAGCACTACCACCTCTGGAAAACGGTCTTCCAAGGATCGGAGAAATAATGTCACATCTGGCGCATAATTTGGGTTTGTAGCATTTCATTACATAGAGAAATAAACAAATAGACGAATAATAAGGAAGATACACTTACTAGTCCTATATCTGGATATCTGTACACACACACGAAAACGAACCACTTAGAAGTTGTACAAGTTCTTTCACCTTATATTATATATATATATATATATATATATATATATATATATATATATATATATATATATATATATATATATATATATATATATATATATATATATATATATATATATATAGATAGCTTTTTTGTCGTGATTTTGTCGTGCCAGAAAAATTTTGTCGCGCAATTATTTTTCCATAAATCGATGATAGTGATAACAAGTTGCACTACCAACCATCTTCTTATATTCTGATAAAAATCTCGTCTCGCGCATAATTTGTCGTTTTTTTGTCGTCATTTTGTCGTGTAAAAATTAAATATGTCGCGAAATATTTTTTTATAAACTCAATGGTAGTGCTAACTTGATATCAAGTTGCACTTTTATTAATCTTGCTATATTCGAACAGAAGTCTCGTCTCGCGCATAGCTTGTCATTTTTTTGTCGTGATTTCGTAGTGCAATAAAAACGTCGCGAAATTTTTTTTTTATAAACCTAATGGTAATGCTTACTTAATATCAAGTTTTCAGTACCACCTGTTGAAAACGGTCTTCCAATGCTCGGACAAATGTTGCATCTGCTGCATAATTTGTCGCTTTTTCGTCGTGATTTTTTCGTGCGAAAATATAATTTGTCACGAAATTTTTTTATTTAAATAGTAGTGCTGCGTTGTTATCAAGTTGCGCTTCCACCCATCTTGCTATATTCGGAAGATAGTCCCGTCTCGTGCATAATTTGTCGCTTTTTTATCGTGATTTTGTCGTGCGAAAAAAAATTGTCGCGAAATTTAAAAAAAATCAATGGTAGCGCTAACTTGATATCAAGTTAGCACTAACTTGATATCAATATAAGTCAATTGATAATGGCTGTTTTTTATAAAAACTCAATTACATGTATTCCAAAGTGGTAGTGCTAACTTGATATCAAGTTAGCACACTCATCGATTTATGGAAAAATAATTTCGCGACAAAAATGTTTTTGCACGACAAAATCACGACAAAAAAGCGACAAATTATGCACCAGATGCGACATTTGTCCGATCATAGGAAGACCGTTTTCCAGAGGTGGTAGTGCTAACTTCATATCAAGTTAGCACTACCATTGGCTTTAAAAAAAATAATATCGCGACAATTTTTTTTTGCACGACAAAATCACGACAAAAAAGCGACAAATTAATCACATTATGCCACCTTTCATCTCGCATGTGGTAGTGCTAACTTTATAGAGGTGATATTTGTCCGTGCGAACTATATAGTTGACAACTGCGCCGCATATGCGTACTAAGATCATTAGGGTCAAAGGTCAATAATCAAAGTAAATAGGACAAAAATTTAGAAATACAAATTTTCCCAGGAATAAATCCGTAATAGAATCTCGAGGCAGTCAGATATTCTCCAACATAGTAACATACACAATATACACATTATATAACACCTATACTTAGTAAGCATACTTAAATGATAAAATCACTAGTAATAAGTATTTAAAATCACCAATACACATTATGTATATATGTACCTACAAAAATATCGCCATTAATATCTAAAAGCTGAAGCCCAACCCCCAGAAATCTTAAAAGCATTTTATGATTCTCACATACATACGAAGATAAAAACCGATTTCCCGCTCAGCATCATCCTCATAACCATCAGCATAAACAAAATATGAGTATCTAAGCCGGCGATGGCGGCGATATCAACATTAATACCCATAACACCAGGATAGTGGTAACAAGCAAGCCCATATTATAAATTAAACCGTTTTTGTTTTCCTTTCTAAATACTGTGGTCGCTGTTTATACTTCTATGTTTGCATGCATTTCTACTTCTACTTGCACATCTCGCGTTCAGTAAGAGAATTAGAATATTTTAAATGTGGTTTGTAGCTTTGTTTGTGTATAAACTGTCGAGAGATGAGAGAGGCTTAACTGTAAAAACAAAGCAAATAGGTACCTATTTGTAATTGTGTTCTGCTGTCCGCTGTCCAAAAACAAACACTAGAAATTGCCCCTAGCCTTATAGCCATACCTGATTGAGTAGCCCCGGATTGGGCCGACGGGCTACCGGGCTCAACCCGATGGGCTGGCGTCTCAGTGGCCTGTCGCGCGACTCTATTATCAATAAATATTATATTACACTACAGTGTAATATATGTTGACAACTTTGAGAATTTGTATCGCCGTCACTTATGTTCGATATTTTACGTCCAAAATATAGTAAAATATATTTTTCCTGTTAAACAAATGACATTATAGACTAAAGCTCGCGCGAAAAAACCGCGTGATAACATACCAAAGGTTTGACTCCAGAAATAAATAAATAGTGTATAGTTCGTTAAATGCGTAGCCGCTCGTCTGTCATTTGCAAGTGCTCACCCAAATTAGCAATAATGAAGTAAATTTGGAAAAAGTAGTATACAATCGCGTTTTATACCAGATTAAATTCGTGATTAAAATGTGCGGAAATATCATTGTTCCAAGTAACCAAGTAGGCAGACGCGCTAGATGGTAGCACTTTTTAAGCCAGTATAAATGTTATTGCCATAAAAATATATCAAGTGGTAGAATTTTTTTTGGAGAGAATAGACGCATGTCAATGTCGATGTTATTTTTTATTCTGTTCCGCGTATATAATTAAATATATAAATTAAGAAGCAATGTTATTAAGAAAAATAAGAGAACCTGCGTTCTCCCCACTTACACAGTTCCTACTGTGTAAGTGGGTAGCTTTCATAGTTTACTGCACATGACATTTGGCGACCGTGACAAGACTTGGAAATGAATTGAAAAACGAGTGAGGTTTCACAAAGTTTGTAGTGAAATATGGAACAACGGAAGAGACATAGGAAAGTGCTTCGCACCACTTCTACCAAATCGGTAGCTTTCATAGTTTACTGCACATGGCATTTGGCGACCGTTACAAGACTTGGGAAATGAATTGAAAAACGAGTGAGGTTTCACAAAGTTTGTAGTGAAATATGGAACAACGGAAGAGACATAGGAAAGTGCTTCGCACCACTTTTACCAAATCGGTAGCTTTCATAGTTTACTGCACATGACATTTGGCGACCGTTACAAGACTTGGGAAATGAATTGAAAAACGAGTGAGGTTTCAGAAAGTTTGTAGTGAAATATGGAACAACGGAAGAGACATAGGAAAGTGCTTCGCACCACTTTTACCAAATCGGCTAAAGAATTAGATGAGTTATTATCGACGCCGGAAGGTGAATTACGACCCATTAAGGTATCTTTAGATGTTGTGTTACAAAAAATTGAAGATTTAAAACAAGTGGACCACAAAATCTACAACCTTCTATTAGATGGTGATGTCAATGAAGGAGATTTGTTAGTAGAGATGGAGATCAGTGACAGCTATATCAAGAAATTCATGGATCTGAATAGTCGGTACGAAGAACGTATGCACACCAAATCGACAAACGCCGTGGAAAGTGAGGTAGCTTCTGTGTTCATCAGCAAGTTGTTATGTTTAATGTTAAAGTTTAGTTTCCGTTAGTGACATTACTAATATGATATTTAGAATACTAACTAATCAATTTTAGCACAAAACCCATCAAAAGAATACCTACACTAAATTAAAGAATAACTGTATTACTTCTATTTCAAGAATTATTGTTGACTCCACTTTACCACAAAACGGGGTCGGCGGCTCCTGTTATCGGTATAATGAGGGTTTTTTGCTCGGGTTTTTATTACTCATATTTCGATGTTACAAACTATATGCGTAAATTTAAGTTACCCATCTTAGAATTCAAGAAGTTTGACGGGAATATTAAAGATTTGTTACCATTCTGGTCCCAGTTCCAAAAGGTACATGATGATCCAGATATAAACTCGAACGACAAGGTTGAGTATTTGATTCAAGCCATGGTGCCGGGTAATAGAGCTAGGCAACTCGTTGACAGTTTTCCCGCTACGGGAAGCAACTATATCAAAATTATTGACTGTCTTCTCTCTCGTTTCGGTCGTGAGGACTTGCAGATCGAAGTTTATAATAATAATAATAATAATAATAAATAATAAAAGGCCTTTATTCAATATAAAAAAAAACAATAATAACAATAATAATAAATGAGGAGGCGAAGTTCAGTACCCAGGTACTGTTCTCCCACTTAACCCCCTGGATTCCTAAGTTCTACGTCCTAATATAATATTGTATACCTATTTTATTGTACACTTGCATTTTACACTTGCCCAAAAGTATGATAAAAACTATTGACCATTTAACAGTGAGTTACGCAATCGTATTTTAAATCCTTTTGTATTGCACGATTTGATACTAGCAGGTATTTTATTATAAATTTGTGAAATATTATAAGTAAAAGATCTTTGGAATAAAGCAGTTCTATGAGCAGGAGGAGTTATTAAAGATTTTCGTCTTATGTTAATGTTATGAACATCGGTTCTAAATCTAATTTTTTGATAGAGATATGGTGGTGTTTTCGTGGAGACTATCTTGTGAAATAATATTGAGGAGTGAAGTAGACGTCTATTTGTCATATTTAACCATTTAATCTCAGAAATTTTGTGAGAAACATGTTCTCTGCGTGTAATACCACAAATTAATCTTACACACGAATTTTGCACCCTTTGAATTTTTTTTGAAGTGTCACAGTCCAAACAAGGTCCATATATTACATCACAGTATGCAAAATGAGACAGAACGAGAGAATCACACAATAATTTAATTGTACTTTTATTCAATAGCTGCTTACTAGCATATATCTTTTTAAGGCTGCAAAATGATTTTTTAATGCAGCTATTAACGTGAGTTTTAAATCTTAAATTCGTATCAATTACTAGCCCCAAGTTCTTTGCCTCGTTAACAAATTCAATTGATACATTATCAATTTCAATTTTTATATTATCACTAAAACTGTTGCGCAATTTGTTCTTTCCAAATAACATAACTGTCGACTTATTTGGATTTATACATAAACTGTGGTCTTCTGAGGTTTTTACCAAAGTCTGCAAATCAGCATTAATTGCATTTATGACATGTACCGTATCCGATGGAGGAAATGACTTATAGAGTTGTGTGTCATCTGCATAGCAGTGTATATTGCACGTTAATAGTTCCTTATGCATTTGACTGGTATATATTGAAAATAGTAATGGTCCTAGTATAGAACCCTGTGGTACTCCACGATCCAAAGTTACTTCATTAGATGATTCATTGTTTAACATTACCATTTGTTTGCGATTCATTAGATAATTTTGAATTAATTCTACTACATTGTTACTGAAGCCGATATAATGTAATATTGACAGCAAAATTTTATGATTAATACAGTCAAAAGCTTTTGAGTAGTCAAGCAGAATTAACACTGTTAATTCATCATTATCCGATGCCTTGAATATATCATCTAAAATGCTAGAAAGAGCAGTTGTGCAACTATGACCTTGCCTAAAGCCCGATTGAGTTTGTGGTAAAATGTGATATTTGTTTAAGTGACTTTTTATTTGATTTGACGTATTTTTTTCTAGAACTTTTGATAGCGGAGGAAGAATGCTAATAGGTCTCAAGTCTTTGAAGTTCTTAGGTTGTGAAATTTTAGGTAATGGTATTACCAAGGATGTTTTCCATAAACTTGGGAAATAATTTTCCAGCAAACACGAATTTAGAATATGAGTAATATAAGGGAGAATATACGGGCAACAATAATGTATCATGTTTATATTAATTTTATCTATTCCCAATGCATTACTTTTAATTGATTTAATAGTGTCATAAATTTGTTCATTGGTAGCTAAAGTAAAATTAAATTGTTCAACAGAATCTATTAGAAGATTATGAGAATAAAATTTTATAGTATCTTGAACATTTCCAGCTGGCATATTTTTCACAGAATTTACAAAGAAACTATTAATTTCATTAACATTAGAGATGTCAGCCGGAATATCAGTAATATTTTTTTTGCGAGAATGAATATTAAGTTCATCAAGATCTTGCCATAGAGTTTTTGAAGTACCTGTTCGTATCCGTGAGTTTAGATAAGCCTTCTTTTCATTTCTTATTGCTTTGGTCGTGAGATTTTTTAAATTTTTGTAAGCCATTAAATGTTCCACTCTGCCAGAATTTTTATATTTCTGTAGAGTTTCATCCCTTATCTTCATCATTAATTTGACATTATCTGTTAACCACGATGCCTTTGGTTTTGCACATGTTCGGGAACATGTTTATTCGGGAACTGCTCAAATTAGTTATAAATACCACTTCGTCTGTCAATAAAATAGACATATTTCTTGTATGATAAATTAGAATCACAGTTGCGGGCATTAAAGACACTCGGTATTACATCCGATAAATATGCGGCCATGCTGTTTCCTTTGGTTGAGTCATGTCTATCATCAGATTTACTAAGTTTGGCAACGTTTACCGGATCATCCCCTTTCGATAGGCACCACGTCACAAGTGATGGTATACACCGCAGGTGTTTCTACAATGTTCTACAAGTTGACAATGAACAACATATTAATTTAGCGATCGAGGGTTTTGATTTAAACAGTAAGAGAAATAACGATTTTAGACATGGTGAAACTAAATCAAATATATATATACGACGAAAATTCTCCCAAATTGTCTACTGCAACGGGTTTAATCAATTCCGTTGTAAATAAATGTATCTTTTGTCAGAATTTACATGAGAGTATCAATTGTTGTAAAGCTCAAAAACTAAGTTATGATGAAAAAAAGGATATCTTAATGGAAAAGAGGGCCTGTTTTCGCTGCCTAAGACTTGGACATCAGTCTCGTAATTGTCGAGTATGTCGAGTATTAAAATGTAACGTTTGTGGTAATCACACGTAGATCTGATGTGTCTAGAATCGACAAAAAGAAGGAAAATCCAACGAAAAAGATAACAAGGAAGAAGTAGCGGTGATCCATCGAACACTTGCCAATAGTACAAATCAACATGTTTTTTTGCAAACGCTGAGCGTAAAAATGCAAAATTCCTAGAAGGAACGATATGTACGGGCATTGATAGATACTGGGTCTCAAAAGACATATATTTTCACACAGCTGAATTTTTGAAGTACAGGTCTAAACAACAAATCAACATTCTTCATGGTTTGTTTGGCGGAAGTGAGTTGTCTCAGAAACATGATTGTTATGACGTCACAGTGTATAATGACAACTATAGCTGTACTTTTGAAGATTTGGACCAACCCGTAATTTGCAACAATGTTTCTGGTATATTTCATGGTCCATGGATGGAAGAACTTCGCTTGTTAAATACTAAGGTATCAGATTCAAGTGACGACACCTCTATGGAACTTTTAATAGGCTCCGATATTGCAGGAAAACTGTACACGAGAAAAAGACATGATCTTGAATGTGGGCTGGTGGCCATCGAAACGTTACTAGGCTGGACATTGATGGGTAAGATACCCCTGGAAAAAATGTCTATGACTTCTATGTCTCTTTTCATAAATAATGCCTCGATAACTAATATTTGGGAACTGGATGTCTTGGGTATAAATGATTCTGCGTAAAGAAAGACTCATGAAGAAACAGCGTTAGCAGCTAATGAACTTTTCCTGGAAACCGTTAACCGTTACAACTGAAGCCGATGGACGGTATGAAGTTAGACTACCGTGGTTAGAAAGACACCCGGCGTTACCAAGCAATTATCAAATGGCTAAGAAGAGATTAAGAGATTAGAGAATACCGTTAAGAAAATTACTAATGACGGATATTTTGAAGCCTATGACCAAGTATTTAACGATTGGCTAAATGAAAATATTATCGAAGAAGTTTACGAGACACAATCCAAAAAGAACAAAGAATGCCAAGTCAAGGTGGGAAAGGTAGTATTTGTAGGTAACGATCAAGACAAACGAGTCAATTGGCCTCTTGGTCGTGTAATCGAGCCCTGGAAATGACGGTCAGGTTCGACTAGTCAAAGTCCTTACAGAAAGGGGTCAATTTCTGAGATCAATACAAAGATTGTACCCATTAGAGTGTACAACAGACCCCTCTCAAATGGAGGACGGTGTCAGTTCGGAGCTCCTCATGGAATCAGAAATGCCTTCAAAACGCGAAAGTGAAAGTGCGAAAGCGGGAGTATCAAAAAGCAGAGTACACGAATCGAAAGTGAAAGTAAGGCGAGGTGAACGTAAATTTAAAACTCCAGTTAGGTATCTTGACTATCTATAGAATTAGTCCAATACATACCTATATGTATAGATATTTTTCTTCTTCTCTTTTCTAGAGAATTCTAGTTTCAATGCTGTATTTAAAATATCATTTATGATTCCATTTATGTTTTTGTTGATTGTTTTTCTAGCTTTGGAAAGATAATGAATTATGTTTATATGTTCTAAACATGCTTCAGGTGGGAGGGTGTTATAGCCATAAAAGTATATCAAGTAGTGGAGTTTTTTTGGAGAGAATAGACGCATGCCAATGTCGATGTTGTTGTTTATTATATCGTATATAATTAAATATATAAATTAAGAAGCATTGTTATTAAGAAAAGTAAGAGAACTTGCGTAGGAACTCGCTAGCGCTCGTTCCGCGGAAATCTGCTCGTTACACAAAATAGTAGGTACTTTTCCCAGCTGGTTACATAAATAGCTATTCCATGTCTGGCACATGGATACTGCCTACGATATGTACGTACGATCTGTAACAAAAAAAAACAGTTAAAAAACTATTAATTTTGATAAAAACAAATAGCCTCACACCCCGACCCAAAAAGCCCCGTTCTATGGAAAGCATCCCTAAAAAAACATGCGAATAGTTATTTACATTACGGACACGAAATGGTGTTTATAAGTCTCTATAACATTACTCTATAACAATAAAATTAATTGGTTACTTACTGTTACAAGTGTAGCACTAGAAGTTTGCTCTAGAAACAAAAACATCAATTTTTATGACAGTATTAAGCATCCGCTCCTGAAGACGGGGCAAACAAGACTGAACTGTGTTTGCCTCTAGAACATGGCCAACATGGCCTTGACATTAGACAAAAAAATTAAGCCTACCACACACGTCAATATGAAATCATATCAAGATATCGGTGCATCGAAAATGTTTGTTACACGAAAAACAAAATAGCTTCCCAGACTCCAACGGTAATAATAATAGCATGAAATAATATTTTTCTAAAATATTTAAAAGTTTATTTAGATTTATAACTTAAAACCAATAGTTTTAAAAATCCTGAGGGTTCATGAGACCCCACCTCCTCACCAATTAAGGCCGGTTAAATACTTGCTCTCTTTTGCTGTTGTAATTTAGGCTTACTGTTGTGTTAATTCATCCTGAACAAAGAACGGAAAACCTGCATGGTAAACTTTTTTTGTATGGTAAAGTTTTACGTTAATTCTTACACTAATTATACTTAACAATATATCATTAAGTATATCATTAAGTGCAACGATGCAACCCGAAGCCAAGCCAGATCTATCAATCTCAGTAAACGACTGTCCTAATGCTACGACTGTGTTATTTTTTGTAACATGCTAGGTATATGTTATAGTACTAAGCAAATACGATTATAAAGGCCCTACAATTTGGGAACCAGTTGTCATTTATCACCGGAAACTTTTTCTACAAACTGATGGTGTTTGAGTAAAACGTTACAATTTTTTTATTTGTATCAGTGATTAATCTAAAGGGTAGGTACATGTCACATTTGGAATCACCGTGTACTTGGGTGACATGGGTCCACTTTCAAACTTTAGGACACTAACTTTCGATACCAGAGATATTCAATTTGTTTTGCACCAGAAGACATGTCGCTAGTCGCTAATAGTACTTTCATTATCGTAATTAGAGAAATGCCATTTAAAAAAAAGTTCGTGTCTAAAGCTAGAAGACAAAGTTGGGTAACTTGGGCCGACCACTGTTTTAGCACTTAAATGTGCTAAATGTGAGACCGGTATAGAAATAGGCATCTTTGGCCACAAACAGTGTTTTTAAAAAATAATTTAATTATTTTAGGGCCCATGGTAATAAAAAAACAACATAAATATGCAAAAAAAAAAATGATCCTAGTTTCGCTTGTACAGGGTAAGTCTCTTAAGATTGACACCCCCCTTATCTCACTTATCCTTTGCCGATTTAACTCATTCAAAAAAGGAGTGGACGCGGTTTTTGATGAATTTTTATAATCTGAGCACGGATATTAATAATCTCGTAAGATATACAGGGTGGAAAATAAAACATGATTTTTTTAAATGGAACACCCCGTGTAGTTTTATACCAAAATAATGTCCTTAATTTTCTGAATAAAAAAATATCTAATTGTTATATAATCACTCCACCTGTTCGTGAGATATTACTAAAAAATTATCACATTACGGGTGTCAATTATAAAACAAAAAACATATCAAGATACCTCTGGAAACAATGCCGTTTATTGAGATAATAAATAAATAATATATAGGTGACAATAACAGTAACGAGTAATAACAATAAACAACATAAGCCTAATAAAAACAAATAAAAGTCAATATTAATACAGTAACACAATAGAGTAACACAATTTTATTTATTTACACATAACGGAATTAAATATTTTCCACGTAACCACCACCATTCTGAATACACATTTGGCATCGCTTTATAAAATTGCTTCTCACCCTTTGAAATATACCACCATTTTGGTTTAATTCCTCAATTTTTACACGTATGCATTCTTTTAACTCATTCATATTATTAAAAACCCCAGTTTCGTATATATCTTGTTTTATCGTACCCCAGAGAAAAAAATCCATAGGTGTTAAGTCCGGACTTTTAGCGGGCCAATGTATGACTTTTAGCGGGCCAACACCGTGCCTTCCTATCCAAATAGGATATTTTCTGTTTAGGTATTCGGTGACGTTCCTTGCAGAGTGTGGTGGTGCTCCATCCTGCTGCCAAATAACAGATCTGTTGTCCACTAAATTAATATTATCTAAATAATTTTCAACTGGATGTTGAAGAATATCCACATAACGTTGTCATTTAAGGGCCCATTTATAAATACAGGACCTACAATAGCATCTTTGTGGATGCCACACCACACATTTACAGTTTGGTATCCTTGTTTTTTTATTTTTTTTACAATATGTGGATTTTCCGCTGCCCAGTAATGTGCATTTTTTCTGTTAAAAATTCCCGCAGTAGAAAAACTGCTTTCGTCAGTCCAAAATACATGACTTAGAAACTCATCATCTTCCTCTATTCTATCAAGTATGTCTCTGCAGAAGGTTAACCTGTCTTAAAGGTTGTTGTCGTCCAAATATTGAACGGGCAAAATACTATATGGTTTAAAATTATGGCGATGTAATATTTTTATCACACTTCTTTGTGATATATCCAATTCTATTGCTGCGGCATAGGATGATTGGGATGGATTTTCAGCAAAATATAATAACGCGTTGAGTTCTGTGTCTTCTCCTGTTTTTGTTCTTCGCCTTTCCCATTTCTTGTCTCTCAAAGATTCGGTATTCCTAAACTTTGCATAAATGTTTTTAAAACTATTTTTGGAAGGAGGTAGCCTTTCTCGAAATAACCTAACATATTCCCTCCGAGCAAGAGACTTATTCTTGTTGCACTGAATATAAATTTCAAGTAACTTTTTCGCTCTTCCAATGAATATACCATTTTCAAAATAACTTGCTTCTTTACGAACACTACGTATTTTTTACGCTAATATCTAAGAGAGTGAACTACTATCTCACAAAAAAAAACAAAAAAAAGAATGACATATGTCATCAAATAAACAATGCAAGCAAGAGCAAGAGCATGCATTGTTTCCAGAGGTATCTTGATGTTCTTATTTTATAATTGACACCCGTAATGTGATAAGTTTTTAGTAATATCTCACGAACAGGTGGAGTGATTATATAACAATTACACATTTTTGAATTCAGAAAATTAAGGACATTATTTTGGTCTAAAAATATACGGGGTGTTCCATTAAAAAAAATCATGTTTTATTTTCCACCCTGTATATTTTACGAGATTTTTAATATCTGTTCTCAGATTATAAAAATTCATCAAAAACCGTGTCTACTCCTTTTTTGAATGAGTTAAATCGGCAAAGGATAAGTGAGATAAGGGGGGTGTCAGTCTTAAGAGACTTACCCGGTACAGGCAAAGTTATAACGACTAAAAATTAGCGCATTTTTAACAAAGACATTCTCAGGTGATTTACGAAAATATGAGGGACCAATTCTTTTTCATATTCATAGTTTTGAGTTTCTTATAGTATATATAAGTCATATATACCTTGGTATTGGAAAGTGTTGTCCATTTTTTTTATATACAGGTATAGAATGAAATAAATTTCAGAAATTGGCCAAAGCCATCCAAGTTTACGGTACGGTATTATAAATTAACTTAACATATATTCTCAAACCTTAACATAATTCTATAAGGAAGTAGGTACCGCTAACAGTACTGGGTATAAAAGTTGTAGATCCGACAGTAATTATTTATGTCTACCCACTAATAACGAGTCTATAGAAGCCGCGGTAAGCTATTTAATATAAAAAAAAATAATTATAGTAACCCGCTACTTCCTGTTGAAAAATATTAACTGCCTTTGTTTTCACAGCAAACCGTTATAACGCTATAAGCTTCATTTTTATCCGCATTATGATAGGTATATTATTACCTCATGATCACGATTTATAAGCGTATTAAAGATCGAATAAAGCTAACTTATTGCTTATCACCGTAAGCATAAACGAATTGATATTCTATGTCGTAAGTACTTCGTTTATGCCGTAAGCATCAACCATCAACAGAAGTACGTAAGGTAAATGTCCCAATCTCAAATACTTTTAATGATTGTTGTACCTTTAAAACTGTTAAGTTATTACCAAACTGAACCAAATATGAAAAAAACTCTCAAGTAGCGTATTATTATGTGTATTCTCATTGTAAAATTAACGTATATTTACCACAAAAGTATAAAACATATCAGAAATAAATATTTCTTTAAACGTCTGCACATGAACATAAATTCGACATAGTCAAATTTGCAAATTTAGGTAACTACATAATTTAGACATATAATTGCGATTCCTCCTGGTTGATTCCATTTTCAATAGTACTGTCACATACGTATATTAATTCCATGGTACTGTTTTCCGTTACTTTGTTAACATTTGTACATTTGTATCTGCTTTGAAAGCACTCTCTTCTATATCTGGTATTTTTCTACATGCATTTATACAATCGCCGGGTTAATGCAGAAGTACGCTAAGTCCATTTCTAGCGAAAATGAGGTTTTCTAGCCTGTGTCTAGTTCAAATGTTATAGAATAGGGAACCATCCCATTTTTTATTGCATAAAAATATTCTATCATACTGAAAAATAAGATATGCAAAAACTCCTTAATTACCAATAATAAATTTGTTATAAATTATCAAGGTCTCGTGCGCAAGCGAACCATTTCAAACAGGTTCAAAATCGTGACGCCACAGCCTACAATTTATAAACGACGAGGAGACCGATTCGCGGGAGATCCCAGCAGTCGACCGCTTGATTTCATAGTTCATTCGGCCGCTTTCCGGCACAACGCCCACCGAATGTTGTAGTTTGTGACAGCTCTTTTCGGACCGTTTCAATTTTATCGCTGCTTAGATCCTTCATACTGATCAAGCGGAATTAGAAATCTTGTTTTGTGAGGTACCTACACATGTTAGCTAAAAAAATGTATCAGAACCTGTAAAAATTGTAATAGGGCTGTTAATTAAGCAGCAGCTTCTAGTGCTTCTAGTAACCAATAAACGATTAAGAAATTAAGGTTAATTGAGAAGAAATAAAATCAAGAGACTCGGAAATAGCGGATTTTATTTCAAAGCACGTAAAAATTTTCCCAAAATTGAGATTTCAACTAAATGCTCATAAAAATGAAGAAATTGCTGTAGGTAGTAGATGGAACTATACATGCATTTATAACTTGCCGCGTTTAAACGGCGCAGAAGGGGTGCGGAAATGCAGAACCTTATTTCTTAATACATAAGATATGTTCTCAAGTAGTCAAAACGGTTGCTCAAAAATGTATAGAAAAGTCACTATCCTTGCCGACAAACGCAGTAAAGTTAAAAAACTAGCCAATTGCCAAAAGAGGTTAAAAATCCGTACGTCAGCATATAAGTTACTTTGTGTCCGTATTTTAAAGGTAGCAAAAATGTATGATCTTTACAAGGAGTTTTGTAACAAGTAGCAACACCTCACACATTGCAAATTCTGCAGTATACCGGCAAATATTTACCTGTGAATTTAACATATCATTTGTGGTACCAAAAAAAAGCCAGTGTGATGTTTTGTAACAGATATGAACATTCTTCAGCTGATCAAAAAACCGTTCTCCAAGAAAAATTAAAATTATAGAGACGAACCCGCAGTATCCGGACACAATATTGTTAAAGTATGAGTATGAAGCTACAGAATAATAGAATACATTTGCTATAGAAAGGAAGAAAGACAATGCAAAAACAAACGATTACTTAATAAAACCCTTGTAACAAACTTTGGTTCTGATACTGATACTGAAAAAAGTATGAATACCTTATTTTTCTTTGCAAAAAACTGGTTATACCTTCTCAATATCACGACATTTTGCAAGGACTACCTTAAAGTGAAAATGTAAGGGATGATGTGGATTCATATAATGAATAATTATTATTTTTCACCATTCCAATTTTACCATTAGGATTTTAATTTTTTTCGTTTGTTCATCTTACATTGTTTTTAGTACATTTTATGTTCCAGGAAAAACAGCTCTGTTCCTAATAATAACGTTACATACATTTTGCAATCCCCTTATTTCACCCACAATAATAATTGTGACATATGCTGGATTATGCATAGTTTTTGTTCTTGATGTCTAAGTCTCGACATAGATTATACTAGTTACAAAATCAAAGTACGCTATGTTTCATAATTTTTTGTTTTTTATAAAAATTAAGTATACTAATATTAAGAGAATATTCTGCACTCAAAACACAATACAGGATTTTAAAAATGATTTGAACGCTTTAAAATATTACTTACGGACATCTTCCGGACGACATTCTAACATTACGTGAATATCACGCCACTTCCTGTTATAAAATGATACTAATAATACTATTACAACACAGATGGCAGCACTACTTCTGAATATAACAGGACTGTGACCTGTACCGTTGAATGAAGGACTCTCAATCACCGCTGTAACGGAATCCGAAGAATAATTTTTAGTTGCAGCAATCGGTATGCAGCACCTTTCAGTGAGTGAGTAGGTTCCTACTGCAAAATTTCTAATGATTTTTTTCACCATAGGTAGATATATCTACTTGGTAAGTATTCAAAATCGACTGAATTAAAAATTATGAAGATATCCATCTTCAAAATTGTTTCACCAAACACGTTCAAACGTACTGTTTCGACATATAAACTATTATTTATCGTTATTAATAAAACTACTATTTTCTTCAATGATGGATATCTATAAATGATAATATGTCGCTAATAGCAACTGTTTTTCGATTTATTTTGCAGCCGGTTGAATGAAAGATATTTGGCAGTTGTTTTTTTTAAATTTTTGGTCGCAGTACAAGAAAACCCTGAAAAGTTACGGTGTACGGTTGTACTTTCAAACATTCATATATATATATATAAATAATAAATATCTATTGCAAATGTCATTTATGTATAGCCGGTATAGGTCATAAGGTGGTCACCTGGTCACTTCTAGCACTTGTAAATCTAGTAAAGTTTAAATGTGGATTAAAAATAATCCCCAGGTCTTCGACTGAAAACTGAATGCAGTGCCCGTTTTGATTACCTATATAGCAAGAATACTACCTACAGATTTATTTATTCCCAGAAACTGTCCATAAAAGAACACTTATCACATAATTACTATTTTCAGTCTACAATACTGTGTTCTGCGTTGATGCTATATTGTTCTAATAATAAGTATATAGGTGTAGGTATGTTGCGTCATATATTTGTTTATTTTAAATATAGCGTTTATCTGTTAACTTTTTTCATCCTAACTATACCTATCTACGATACATAAGGTATACCTAATAATCATGTTAAACATCACACCAGCTAAAGCAGGACTTTAGTCCATCGCAACGCCTGCAACCTGCAGACCAAACATCCAAAATAAGAAATATTACAATTTAATCAGTTATGCGATATGGTACTTATGCGATAAATTAAAGTGTTATAAATAAAAAACTAATATTAAAAAATACAACACTAAATGTATAAAAGAAATGTATATAAGAAATTAAATATTTGAGAAAAGTAAGGACAGCTACTAAAATGTATAAAATAAAAAATATACAAATACGATAAGGCTTAGAAATATCATCGTTGATGGTATATTGAACAAAAACCGTTAAGTTTGTAGGGTAATTTACAAAGTATGGAAGAAACACGACCCGTGGAGATAATATGGGAAGCAAAAATAATAAAAATAAAAAAGGAGAAAGGCCAAATAAAACTTAGGATAAAATAATTGGAGAGATATTGAGTAAAAATTCAATACCCAATTTAGTGTGCCGTGATGCACCTAAAATTGTTATTTTTCAGTCATAAATAATGGAAGAAGTGTACATATTGTAATTTTTTGTTGTTGATTCATGTTAGAGGGAGGTCCAAACTTGATGAAATTACTTTTTTCGAAATTACTCAAAATTTTCAAATGAAAGTACCTATATATCACTTTCATACTACAGGTAGATCTATTTTTTATAATCGAATCTAGTGATGTAGGGCTACACAATTTTTACCTAGGGTTTTATTTGCAATTACCTACACATTTTCTTGGTGCCATCTGAAAATGAATCGAGTATGAGATGGCAGAGTAAAATATAACAAACAATAATAAGTAGACAGTTTGACGATTATTATTAACATACCTTTTGAGTTTGATTTATTGAATTTAAATTACTTTTAAAATATCTAATCGGTAATAGTTATGTTTTCAAGAAGTGAGCAAAGTCTATATTTTAGTAAATTATGGACAATCTGGCAAAAAAGCTGCAGAAGCCGAACGTGCCTATCAAGAATAATATCCTAATCGACGCTACCATCACTCGAGGCAATTTATACATACTTTTCTTAATTAGAAAGATGCGTGAAGAGCCTCATGTGCAACAAGTTCATTGTCAGTGAATCGCTTTGAAAGTCGATGAAACTTGGCATAGTTATTGATAACAATATTAAAAACAAAAACATTCCATGGAAGCGAATTTATGGGCCGAGGCTAACTTTCCGAGGTATAATTTTTTTAAATGTTTCGGGCCACCTACAATCCCCCTGAAGCCCTTTGCAAGTCGATGCAATTTGCCACAGTTATTGTTAGCAATATTGAAAACATTCCCTGAAAGCGAATTTATGGGCCGAGGCTTACTTTCCGAGTTATAATTCTTCTAAATGATTCGGGCTCTCTTCGGCCCCCTGAATCCCTTTGCTTTGCAAATCGATGAAATTTGGCACAGTTATTGATAACAATATTAAAAACATTCCCTATTTTGCGAGTTATATATTTTTTTAATTTTCCGAGCATCCTACGACCCCCTGAATCCCTTTGCAAGTCCATGAAATTTGGCACAGTTATTGATGACAATATTGAAAACATTCCCTGAAAGCGAATTTATGGGTCGCAGCTTACTTTCCGAGTTATATATTTTTTTAAATTTTCCGGGCACCCTACGACCCCCTGAATCCCTTTGTCGATAAAATTTGGCATAATTATTGATGCCAATATTAAAAATATTCCCTGAACACGAATTTATGGGCCGAGGGCTTACTTTCCGAGTTATATATTTTTTTAATTCTCCGGGCATCTTACGACCCTCTGAATCTCTTTGCAAGTCGATTAAATTTGGCAGTTATTGATGGGAATATTAAAAACATTCCCTGGAATGGAATTTATGAGCCGCAGCTTACTTTCCGAGTTATATATTTTTTTAATATTCCGGGAACCCTACGACCCCCTGAATCTGTGAATGTTAACTTTTGGATACGTGAATCTCTGTCCCACAACATCCACAAGGGAAATCGGCCAAGAACTGGATATTAGCCACGAATCAGCTAGGCGCATATTGAAAGAACACGGATTTCGCGCGTTCAAATACCAATTACACCAACAGCGATGTCTGTCGGCGATTTACACCGAAGACTGGAGTACTATAATTGGTTTATGCATAACAATAATAACAACAACGATTTGGTATTTCCATTCATGCATTCAGATGAATCCAGGTTTACCAACAATGGTATGTTTAACAGGCAAAACACTAGGAAATTTCCAAGAAATTTGGCATAATGTTTGGGCTGGGATAGTTGGCTCTCGAATTGTTGGACCAATTTTTTTCAGGGGCGTCTAACGGGTGAACGATATTTAGAATTTTTAGAGAATCCAATTGAGGAATCTGAGGAAGATATACCGCTGGCGGAAAATAGAAGTCTTTATTTTCATCAGGACGGTGCCTCACCCCACAATGCGCATTTGTACTATTTTTAATGCGATTTATTTCCGCCAACTGTCTGCTTTACATTGGTCCATTTTTCAAAATTTCTGAATTTAAAAAAAGTTCCATATTTCATAGCAAACGGCGTGGCGTTTCTTTGTACATAAATTACCTACCTGTCAGTCATATGTTAGGTATACCTACCTATTATAAAACAATGGCCAATCAGCGTTCCTCATATTTTTCCTGAAGGAACTTTGTCTTTGGTAAACATCGCTGCGAAGGTATTGTTTTTAGTTTGTTTTTCAAATACAAACTTTTAACAAAACAAATAAAGCAGCGGCGCTGAAATATGCCAAGGGGGTGGCACGAGAAGGAGAGAGACGGCGAAACACAGCGCGCCGTTCCGAGGAACCTATCCATCCTCTTGAAAATTCAAGGGGATGTATTTAAATGAAATTCTATTTGTCGCTGGGCTTTTATTATAAAATATTTTAGAATTTGGCTCGTATTATGGCCAGTGTTGTATTTTGGAAATACTAGACACTGAATGACACGTTTTGTTCCAAAAAGTGATATTTCTTTTCATCATTACTCTGTGTGTGTGATGGGATATTCTTTCCAATAATAGTATAGCACTGGCGGCTCTAAGGGCTCCTCAGACCCTGCGATGCGATGCGGGGCAGTTCCCTCAGGGCTATCATTATCCTGAAGCTGCAGAATGAATATGCAGAACAAATAGCTGAAAGAAGAAATGTTTTGTTTATACATTATTTTTAATTTAAAAAATAGTTCATATCCGTAGCTATCCGATATTCACAAAGCGCAAAGCATGTCGACATGCATGCAACTAGCAGTGGAGCAGGCATGGGTCCTGGCCTGTCCCACTGTTATTTGCTATTATTTGTTTATACCAATATTTATGAGAAAACGCAATTACGCCGGAAGTCACGTGTATATCAGATGTCGGCGATGTGTATCGGACTGAGTGACCAAAAATAAGGGATTTCCATTCATCCAGGAAAACATGCAGTGACGCAGTGACGTTCGGGTCAATGCCAATAAAATTTTTCTAAACTTTTTCAGTTTACGTTTACCTACAAACCTGCTCTCATTTCTCTTGAGATAAGGATATAAGTATATTTTTTCCGTCTAACAAACGAGGACACAATTCACTAAGAAAAATCAACATAATTGGACATTATTATATATCAACGTATTCGCAATGGTTCCGGCTAGTGAGTGGGATAATTTCCAATGCTCGTGAGAACAGAAGAATAATTTAAATAAATGAATAGTTCGTCAATATGTCACATTTATGACGGAACTAGGTTAGGCACAATAACTAAAAGTATTTCATTCACTAGCCTGGATATCGGGAATCACTTCTAGCAATGTTATATATGATATACCTTCATATATCATTGCTTCTATTTGACTTTTTCGAGTTTGGGTTTTGTGTATAAACAATAAATACCCCTGCATATTATTAGATTATTATGATTATATTTGTATCTTGAATAGAACCATTTTCTTTAAATTTTGCGATGAATTTTTAAGTCCCCGTCATACTAGGATCTCTACCAAAACTGCTTGTAATTTTCTTGGTGTTCTGATTTTTTAATTGTGATTTGGTTTTCTTTGCGATCCCTGATTTTCGTAAAATGTTTCGACAATGATAATTCGTTCAATCATGTAGGATTGTTAGATGTCGGATGTCAAAAACAAAACAAATGACGCGATTCCGAAATCGAAATTCGTACTGGGATATATATGTTTTAAAACATCCGTCTTTTTTGTGTCATAGTGCGTTACATAATATTTTGTTTTTTAAATTTGTGTAATTAAAAAAACTATATAAAAAATATTTTTTGTGGCTTGGGGCTCAATTTTTTTAATGGCACTGGAGATTTTTGCTCCGCCACTGGTAAAATAATATGTTAATAGTGTAATATCAGAACCAGCCTTATTAAAAGTCAATGTCGAAAATTTGCTCTTGAGTTTAAGTTTAAGTGAAATTATTCGAAGAACGTACCTATGCTCATACTAGGGACATATTAATACGGGGAGACCCAACAGTTCATTTATAAAACGCTGGAAGAGCCGATCTAATATTGTTCTAAAGAGTGCAATGAGTGCGAGAGAGAAAATGGAAGACAGCTGCTGCGGCGGCGGCCTTTCGGCAACGCCGCTTCTTGTGATCAGAGCACGTCCAGTGACGTGTTTACTTATCTTTAATGAATGAGTTAGGGTAAACTGCATAGTTACATAAGAAAAATATTGAATACCCTGTATCCGAACGTTGCAATATATCAAATGAAAATAGAAAACATTCTGAGCATACCTTAAGTCGTGTACATTAAGATAATACTTAGTAACTGTAATAAAACTTTGTCATGTTTTGTAGAAATTTATTTATAATTTTAATGCAAAAAGTACAGTTATTGGACTTATTTGTTAGTTAGTGGACGATTTAACATTAGTTATTGAGCACATTGTAAATAATTTAAATTCTGTAAAAAGACGCATTAATAGGTGTCTGACCACTTAGTAAAAATTTTCTTTGCGTTTGTAGAAACAACTCATAAAGTCTATCTATTTCTTTTTTCTCTTCCTCCTCGTTTTAAATTTTTTCAACGTCAAATTCACGTTGTTCATTTTCAATGTCACACTGTCTTCATTCTCTGAAATCTCATCATTTTCTGTATTGTAGCATATGTGTCATAGACATGTCATCACCTCCTTCTGGAATGTGAGCATGGTGTTTAAGGGGAACACAACATTCGTGGCAAAATTGCTTACATCTGTCATATAATAAAATGACATCATATATTTAAGAATTTTAATCATACATTCAAATTAAAAGTTATTATAAAGTAAAGATATTACTCGACCTATTATAAATGCAACAATCCTAATAATATGAGTGCCGTATTTCAACTAAGAAATGGAAAAACGTCTAGATTTTTCATTAGAAGAATATAAGAAAATACTATAACTAAAATAAATTCACAACCTACTTTTGGGATTTACAAAATTCATAAATGTATATCATACTAAAGTCAATATGAACTACTATAAATATAAATAATAAAATAAGACATTTTTTTTCAAATTCTATACTGAACATTATTTAAGACAAAAAATCACAATCACACACATTAAAAAAAGTTTTTAAAATTTACATACTTCATGTCTTATATACAACACATTAAATCAAACTTTGTTAATCAAACCTACTATAATTATTGAATCTATTCATTCCTAAATAATATGAGTTTTGTATTCAAACTTCTTATTCTATTTCGCCTATCGTTTTCTAATTTTTTTGTTTCATAATAAATACCTACGTATTTTGAAAAATGTTTTCAATACCAACTTGACCAATTGAATATGGTGGTGATTCAGTAGGTACTTCATCAACATACATATTATGATCCCTGAAATAATCCCAGATATTGGAAGGCAATGTAAGTAGGGTTTTCACAATTAAAAGGTCGTAAAGGTTTTACGCTCAGTTGTTTTACATGTTTCAGTGACCTTGAGCGATAACCGAAATATTCAAATAAATAAACCTATATATTTTTTACCTTGTACCTAGATACCTGATTCAAAAATATCATCCCGTCAGAACGACGTGGTTAAGCTTCGACTTTGACATATCTTAACCGATTTGAACAAATTTCTAGATTCCCAGGGGAAAAAATGATCGGAGCACAGCTCTGGATATTTGTGTAGGGGTTGAACTCCCAACATGCCAACCAGCTGAAGCCAGAGGTTTCTCCTTTCTGGGTCTTTGGGAAAACTTATTAATAAGATTTTTTAAATTATAATATGAATTTAATTGGAAATGAAAATGGTATTTTCCATCACCAGAATAAAAATATATTTAAATAAATGTCGCACATTGATTATGCACTATATAAATTATGTAATAAAATTAATGAAATAATGATTGATTAATTATTGCAACAATATAAACAGTTCATTTTTGGTTTCAACGCCGCCCCTGGCCAAGCCAAGCCGTCAAAGCTTGTAGGTAACCTTAAAAATACTTACCGATGAAAAGTAACATTTTCAGGACCTAAATGATCCACATTATTTGAACATCTCTTACGGTATTCAAAGACCTCAAATGAACTTAAGTAAGCCTGGCAAACGTGCCGTCCGGGAGAAAAAGACGGACGACAAGGATGGAACGAACTTGGATCTGCCAAAAACGTTAAAAATTCTGTCTTTCGTATTTAAATGTCTGGCTCATATCAACCACAGATATAATACCTATACGTTATCATTATTACTACTTCTTCTTTTGCTCATTAAGGCTGGGATTTTGTAGAGTGAAAGGCAAATACCTAGATGCATTTGTTTTTGTTAAGTATACATAATTAAAAATTCACATAAGATCTAAAATTTTCTTATAAGCCTGTGCGGTGCGCTTGAAATGAATTTTTATTGTTAAAGTCACATTATTTTCATTACAAGCGCATAGCAGGCTTATAAGATAATTTTGGGACAAAAAGCTTATATTATAATAATCACTATAATAATAGCTAGGGCATGCACCTAATTTGATTATCAAATCTTATGTAGCTTTTTAATTATTTACACTTAACCAAAATAAATGCATCTATTTGCCTCTCACCACAAAATCCTAACCTTAAACTGAAATTGTATATCAAACAATCAAGTATTAATCTGTGATACCTATTTTTCCGTGGATTAGTTACTTTATTATGGGAATTAATTCTCCCAGTCACCGATTTAATCGCCTTTTTCCTCGGGCGCATTTTAATATACCTAGTAGGTAAATGTCCAGCAGCAGTCCGGCTAGCCTGAACGTGACCGGTCGGTGTAACCAAAAGTTTATGGTGTAACTAAACGGAAGAGAGCATAAATAATTATTTTAATAAATTATAACGGCCGTGCATGTTATTGTTATTGGAAATTTCACCGACGAGGGATGTTCCATATTCAGTTATTATCCGATTTTTTCCGCAAAATTAAAGAGAAACTGTGAGAACTCTAAGAAAAAATGGAGGTACGAAAACCGCCAACTTTCCCAAGACCGTCTGACTTTTACCACGTTTATGATAACCTGAATTTTGGCCGTATTGAAAAATGCACTTGTATCCCCCGGCGTACAGCCGCCCGTCGGTGGAGGGGGCGAAGCGGCCTCGTGCAACTTAAAAATGCCGCCGTGAGTACTCGAATCGATACGAGGCTGGTGGGTCACGTGGGACGCGTGTAGGCCAATGAGGGCAGAATAGAATCGACTCCGTCGTGGCCGGCGCTCCGCCGAGCAGTTTGAAATGAGCCGTTGCGGAGGCCGGTGTGTAGTAGTTTCTCGTAGTTTACGCACGTAAGTGCTAATAGTGGTTTCAACGATGATGGAGGATCCCGCCCAAGTGCTGTTCACGGAGCTGCCGGTGCCTCTGCTGTCCACGGCCGCTCTGTTGCGGCACCACCATCATACGACCGCCAGGTACAATCCGTATCCTCGGCTCCACCAGCCGCAGCATTTCCACACCGCCATCCACGAGTTGCACTCTCTGCATCACACGACTTACGAGGAGGAGGAGGTGAGTGAATTCAACATGGGCAAGACGCATATATCCTGTTTATACCCGGAAATACTGGCCATCATCTTCAGCTACCTGGACGTGCGGGACAAGGGCAGGGTGGCCCAGGTGTGTAGCACATGGCGGGACGCCGCTTACAGGAAGTCCGTCTGGCGCGGAGTGGAAGCCAAGCTGCACCTCCGGAGGGCCAACCCCTCACTCTTCGCATCGCTGGTGAAGCGCGGTATCAAGAGGGTGCAGGTGCTGTCGCTCCGCAGGTCGCTGCGCGATGTCATCCAAGGCATACCCAACTTGGAATCTCTCAATTTAAGCGGGTGCTACAACGTCGCGGACGTGGGGATATCGCACGCCTTCGTGGCAGACGCCCCGTCGTTAACGCAGCTGAACCTATCGTTGTGCAAGCAAGTGACCGACACCTCCCTCAGCAGGATAGCGCAGTACCTCAAGAACCTGGAGGTGCTGGAGCTAGGGGGCTGCTGTAACGTCACCAACACGGGCCTGGTACTCATTGCCTGGGGACTAAAGAAGTTGAAAAGACTGAATTTGAGATCTTGCTGGCACGTCAGCGACCAAGGCATCGGCCATCTGGCCATAGGGAACCAGTCCTTGGAGTACCTGGGTCTTCAGGACTGCCAGCGTCTGTCGGACGAGGCTTTGAAGCACGCCACCGGACTCACCTCGCTGAAATCCATCAACCTTAGTTTTTGTATTAGTATAACGGATAGTGGACTGAAGCACTTGGCGAAGATGGCCAATTTGCGCGAGTTAAACCTGCGGTCCTGTGATAACATTTCCGACATAGGCATGGCCTATCTCGCGGAGGGCGGCTCGCGGATATCCTCGCTGGACGTGTCGTTCTGTGACAAGATCGGCGACCAGGCTCTAGTGCACATCTCCCAGGGACTATTTAATTTGAAGAGCCTGTCGCTGAGTGCGTGTCAGATATCGGACGAGGGGCTGTCCAAGATAGCCAACACCCTCCACGACTTGGAGACTTTGAATATCGGGCAGTGCAGCCGCGTGACGGACAAAGGCCTGGCCACCCTCGCCGAGGCGCTCACCCGGCTCAAGTGCATAGACTTGTACGGGTGCACGAGGATCACCACCGTGGGCCTGGAGAAGATCATGAAGTTGCCCCAGCTGAGCGTGCTGAATCTGGGCCTGTGGCACGTTAGGTGAAACGTAGCGTTTTAAGTAGGAATTTTCTGCACGCGCAAATTGAAATTGCATTTTTGCCTTTGAATTTTACGTTGTTATTCAATTATTATACTATGCAAAATGTCACTAGATAGGTTTACATTCCCAAAAAATTCTTATGGCAGACATGGATTTCTAATGGGTGCGCTATGAGCTGTGATAGATTTTAAACGAATGACGTAATGTGGACGACACTTGCAGGTTATTGTTATTATTATTGTATACTTAAGCATGCTTTAATTATGCTCGCAAATACCATGCTGGACGCCAGTCTACCATAATCTTACAGTAATATGCCTACTTAACTAAAAAGGCATTGCATTTACTCATTACTTACTTAAACGTTTTAAGTTTATTAACTAGCAAAGTCATAATTTATGTCGTTGCATACATACCATACCTACCTTATATATTAAAGTATTAGGTATATAAATGGGAGGGTAAATGAGAAACCTTTGCGTCCAGTGGATGAATCCAAAATTAGTTTTTAAATACATTTGTTTTAATTGAAAGTAACCCACCCGAAAATAGACAAATTAAACTCACAATGATTATAATAATAGAGGAACGTCTTTTCAAAACGTCTATTAAGCTGGAGCCCCCCACTAACGAGAAAAAAAGTTTTGACCCATTTCAAAAATTTGCGCTAATTATGGATTCATGTTGCCATATTTTTGATTTTGTTGCTTGAAAACAATTTACGCGCCTCTGTTTTTAAATAAAAATTATGTTAACGTTACAAATTGTTTGAAAATTAAAATCTAATTTGTTGCTACGTTTTCTTCGAAAATAATAAATAATATTGACTTAGGGAGTATATTTAACACGACTGTGTTCTATGCATTTGGGACTGTAGACTGTTTTGAAAATGTGTTGCTTGTACGATTATAGTTTTCAATTACTGCAGGTAATATAGATTATTGGAAAATATCAAAGCAGAATTTTTTGCTGCATTTAGTAAAATATAATACCCAATGGATTATATCAAGGCGCGACGATGTGTTATGCGTTATGCAAAGGGCTTGTAGACTATTCAAAAATGTGTTGCTTGTACGATTAGTTTTTATTTACTGTAGATATTATAAATTTGTTGCTGCATTTAGTAAAACATAATAATGATCCAAACTTCGTTGGTTGGGAGTTCAGTTTAATAGACGTCGAAAAGTAGTCTCTTTCTGAAGTTACGGTTTTTTCGAGGGTTTTTTACTTGTTTGACTATAAGTCAAATGTCAGTTTATTTATTTATTTTCACTTATAATATATGTGAAATATATATGTACCTAGAAAATAAACAACTCGAGAAAATACAGTTAACATAATCAATTATGTTACATATTATGTAAGATAATTGATTATTTTAATTGTATTTTCTCGAGTTGTTTATTTTCGAGGTATTTGCGATTATAAGCACAAAATGTGTTTTCAAGAATCAACCTTCAAGAATCACTAATCCATTGAGCGCAGGTGGCAAAATACCATTAAATATGCCCCAAATTTAATTATCTAAACAATTAAAAATGGAAAATCGGCATTTTTTTGCAACATTATTTTTTCTACAATCAACAGTATAAAAAAATTGTTGTATTCCAAACACAAAAATACTTACTCATAACCCATAACTCTTATGACAATATTACTTATTATTGAGTAGCTATATATTTATACCGTCAAAACATCAATTTTTAACAATTTCAGGCAAAATTTCCGTATTTATACCTATAATTACATAGCATAAACGTTCATTTATTTTATGTAACTCACACAAAATATATTGTTTTAGATTTGCTGGATTAGAATCTCATAACAATTAGTTAAAAGTGTTTTAAATATATATGTCACATACAGACCTAGTTACATAGAATTTACACATTTTTGAAGGTGACATGAAGAGTACCTACATTTTAGACTTTCAAATACTAAGTATAACTAAATAGTCGGAGGAAATGTACTTAAAAATACTTTTACGTTATTTAAAAAAAACGCGGGGTTAACGACTATAGAGAATACATGTACTAAATCCGAGACAGTACTTTACAGTCCTCAATTACTCTGGTGGAGAGCATTTTGGACGTCAACTCAATTTTCTCAATTTTGATAAATGGTTGACGTCTCCGGAATTCGCCTGATTTTGATTGACCATATCTAGTTTTCCGTTTTATTGTTAATTACCCCCGTTGCGACAAATTCTATGATGCGCAAATTTGTAATACCTAATCCAACAATCCATTTTTAAATAGTTGAAATGGTACATATTGACGTTGAACACGTTGACATATTTTTAAAAGAAAATGAATTTTTCTAATTTTGACATTTAAAGTGACACTTTCTAAAACCCTTTGACATTAGGAAACGTCTTACTTTTCACAACCAGTTACGAAAATTTAAATTTTACGCAACTTATCTTGTAATAGTTATTTACATTCCAAGCTGCGAAAGCTTACTTTTAGGTGCGAGGTGTATTTGAATACCTCCGAACCTAAAAGGGTTTTTGGCGCCTGTAATGCACCTATTACAACTTTTCATCCCTCCCTCGATTTTATAATATGAAACACAATTTAAACCTAGCATATTTTACTTTCGTTTTCGCTATGCCTATTTAAAATAAAAAAGTATATTTTCGGGTGAGAATGAAATTTCGGGTTCATTTCATACCTAGTAGGTTATTTAGGCCTGACAAGCTGTCACAGCGTTACAACCTACTGGATTGTTTTTAAAGGTATAAAATTCAGAGTTTTCTTCTCATAAAATATAAAATTGGTGAAAATTAAAAAAAACCTTGTATGAAACACACTGGGAAATCTGCTCGTTACACAAAATAGTACTTTTCTCAACTGGCTACATAAATAGCTAATTCATCTAGATCTAGATTCTTTTAAATCCAACTTATCAATTCACTAATTATTGTATTGAGCATCCGAACTGTTAAGTTTTTCAATAAGATATTATTTTATTCTCGATTTTATTATATTAAGTGTTTAGCTAGGTACATAGTAAAGATTCTGTGCTTCTGGTCAACCTTATCCAAAATATTATCTGTTTTAACTTTTAGCAGCATATTATATTCAGTACTTTTTTGTTTTCCACAAATAAATAGTACCTATATCAGGAATCATTTGAATATATTTGTTTCCATCCAAAAGTATCTCTACCCTTTGTTTTCGATCATAATATGCCCAATGATGATGTCAATAAGTATTTTCATTTGATAATTCAATGTAATATTTTAAATTTCATCATGAATATTTTTCTAAAATATTTACTCAATTTTCGAGGTCTGTAAACTATGAATTTTCAAAATATACAGGGTGTTCCGGGGTGTTCCTTCCACTTAGACTAGGTATAAAGTTGTAAAGTGCATACGATCTAAATTGAAATCGCATAAAAAGTAAAAAGTGGGCAAGTCTTTTGTAAAATAAAAGCGGCCGCCTTTATCTTTGAAGGAGACGCCGACAGTATGCATGGGCGGCCGCTTTGTTTTACAAAGGACTTGCCGGCTTTTTACTTTTTATGCGATTTCAATTTAGATCGTATGCACTTTACCATTTTGTATCTCCTATAACCCCGTTGTCACCAGAATGGCAACTTCGCCAAAAAACTTGCAGTCAGTCAAAATTAAACCATGATACAGCTGAAGACTCTTCCATTCCAGAATAATCGTTTTCTTCATAAAAACGGCTCGAAATTTGGCTCACACCCTGTATCTAGGATTGTAGTCTTAAATTATCTAACTTTGTTATTAAATTCTTTTAAAATATTAGCTGTTTAAAAATTATTATCACAATGTTTGTTTTTTTAAACAATTATGTATAAAAATAACCCATACATTATGCGTAGTGAGACCACCAGATACTGTCTTAAAATTGCTTGATCATCTAAATGTTTGCCTGGCACTTATTGATCTTCGAATTTAATTTTAACTCGGCCATTACTTGTTCTTCGTATTGTAGCGTTAGAAAGTTAAATTAGGTAACTACTGAATGCGAAAATTTTGTTCTGATTTCTATAATATTTTTTTGTAGAAAAAGCGTGTAGAATCGGTTATCGAAGCATCTGGCTTGTTTTATGGTTTCGACCGAGAAATCTGTTGTTATTACGTATTGTGGGATGTAATCCGCGAAAATACGAGGTCGATGACCAGTTTAGAATGGTTGGATTTGGTACAAATATGGCTTATGTCAGATGGTCTTTATATCAGATGGAAACACTCATGCAGTTATGGAGCAACTCGTTTTCATACAAATTACCGGTACATAATATTGATGCACTTGTGCAATAACTTCCAAAGATTTTATTCGTCTGTCCAATACGGCATCACAACAAAGAAATTACACTTTTATTTCAAATTATCATTTTGTTTCTTCTTATTACTTCGTGTTCTATCTTTATAGAAACCTTTCTAGTTATTTATAAGCCGTAGATTTTGGAAAAAAATATTCATTCGCTTTTTCGTTTTCGTCTTGTTATACATATCTAGATATGTGTATTGTACCTATAATATATATATATATATATATATATATATATATATATATATATATATATATATATATATATATATTTTAATTTTGACATGTAAAATGAGAAAAATATTCATTCGCTTTTTCGTTTTCGTCTTGTTATACATATCTAGATATGTGTATTGTACCTATAATATATATATATATATATATATATATATATATATATATATATATATATATATATATATATATATATATATATATATATATATATATATATATATATATATATATATATATATATATATATATATATATATATATATATATATATATATATATATATATATATATATATATATATATGTATATATATATATATATTTATATATATATATATATATATATATATATATATATATATATATATATATATATATATATATATATATATATATATATATATATATATATATATATATATATATATACATATATATATATATATATATATATTTTAATTTTGACATGTAAAATGAGACTTCTCAAAACTTCAAAACTCTTACTTGTCACAACCATTTACGAAAAGTAAAATATTACGCAACTGGTTGTGTAAAGTTCATTTCATAGTAGGTGATTTAGACTTGACAAGCTATGAATGTGACGAGCTGTCATGCTGTTACAACCTACTGGATTGTTTTTAAACGTATAAAATTCACAGTTTTCTTCTCATAAAATACGAAATTAGTGAAAATTAGAAAACCTCTTGTATGCAACACGTTGGGAAACACTATTTTGTGTAACACGCATCATTTTGCGGAACTCGCTAGCGTTCCGCAGAAATCTGCTCGTTACACAAAATAGTACTTTTCCCAAGTGGTTACATAAATAGTTATTCTGCTTTTTCCTTCTTGTGTTTAAATCGTGATCGTGTTTTTTATAAGCAAATATTAGTTTATGAAAAACAAAATCAATATTTGTATTTCCGTTCTTGTTTTATCTTAACTGTCTTTTATACACTGTGGTTTTTTGGAAAAATAATTATTGTTTTTGCGCTTTATCTTCTGTTTCCTTTGTAGAGATCATAAGTTTTTTATAAGCTGGAATTCTTGGAAAACAAAATTAACGTTTTGTTCCTTCTTTTTTGTTCTTGTTTCATCTTTATAGTTTTGTTAACCGTATTTTTTTAAACAAATTTAATATTTTGTTTCTTAATTTTCGTGGTTCATAGTTTTTTATAAGACGTAATCTTAGGAAAACTCAAATTGCCATTTGGTTTCTTCTTTCTTTTATACACTGTGTTTTTTGGAAAAACAATTATTGTTTTGTTTGTGCTTTATCTTGTGTTTCCTTTGTAGAGATCATAAGTTTTTTATAAGCTGGAATTCTTGGAAAACAAAATTAACGTTTTGTTTCTTCTTTTTTTTGTTCTTGTTTCATCTTTATAGTTTTTATTAACCGTATTTTTTAAACAAAATTAATATTTTGTTTCTTAATTTTCGTTGTTCATAGTTTTTTATAAGACGTAATCTGAGGAAAACGAAATTGCCATTTGGTTTCTTTTTTTGCTTCTTGTTGTGTCGTATCTCTTCAGTTCTTTTATACCTACCTACTTTAGTAAAATGCATAATTATTTTTCTTCTTTTGCTTCTTGTGTTATGTTTATCTAGATAGTTTAAGCGTTAATAAACCGTAATTTCTGGAAAACAAAATTAACATTTTGTGTAGTAGATACTTCTTTTTTGCTCTTGTTTTGTCTTCATAGTTTTTTTTAACCGCATTTTTTTAAAACAATTAATGTTTTGATTCTTGTTATTTGTTTTTTGTAGTTTTTTAAAATACGTAATTTTTGGAAAAGCAAAACTGACATTTTGTTTCATATTTTGCGTTCTTGTTGTATCAGTTCTTTAAACATACCGTAGTTTACACCGTAATATAATTTATCATTTTGTTTCTTCTTTTCTTTCTTGTGTTATGTTTATGAGATCGTAAGTGTTAAATAAACCGTAATATTTGGAAAGCAAAATTACTCAATATTTTGTTTTTTCTTTTTCCTTCTTGCTCTACCTTTATGTACTGTTTGTTCCTTACATAGCGTAGTTTTTAACAAATTTTGTAAAGTTCGTTTCTTTTCCTTCTTTCTTGTACTTCAGAAAAAATATGAATACTTTTTATGTTGATATTGATGTTTTCATGTTGATATCTTTGGGAAAAAAACATTTTGCTTCTTCTTTTTCTTTCTTGTTTCATCTTAGTAGGTACATAGTTTTTATGTCGTCATTTTTGGAAAAACAAAAGTATAATTTTGTTTCCTCTTTTTCGTTCTTATAGGTACATACAGTACATATCTAGTATATTTACTCGTACATACATATATAGTAGTTATAGACCGTAGTTTTTGGAAAATCAAAATGACGATTAGTTGAACATGAAATTAGTCGATATTTTGTTTCATAATAGGTACATACTAAAGATTTTATAATTCTTTTTAAAGTTCTAACTTGTTTTGTTAAGTAAATTTATTACAAGCTTTGCCGTGATCAAGACGTTTGGATATCTGTTTCTACTTGCGGGTGAAACTTATGTAAAAAAATAATATGATAGAGTTAGGTTCTATGATGACGATAATATGATGTGATTATAAGTACCTACCTAGGCATATCTAATATTGTTGGTATCAGTAACAAAACATTTTAAATTAACGGACAAAGTTGTTTTTATGATATCTACATGACTGCTTTTTTAAAATAAAACTTCTGATTACTTTCGTGAAACCTGGCAATGACATTAAAGTTTTCAAGGAGAGTAAAGTAAATAATCAAGACTAGCCATTTTAAATTGTTCAGAGATAGGTATGACGTATACGGGTATTATGACTTTGCTAATCTTTAATATATCTAATATATGCATTTACAATTAAAAATATTCATGGAATTCCAATTTATCTCCTACTAACTAAATTTCAGATTTCTATGGCTATGGGCCTTATCCCTATGGGATAAGGCCCATAGGGATATGGGCCTTAAATTTCAGATTTCTATGGCTATGCCTTAGCCCTGTGATAATATTTTATGTATGGTACCTATTCCGCGATGTATTTGCGAGCATAATAAACAACCATAACCTAAAAATAACTGTAATCGAAAGAAATACATGACCAAAGGTAAATTATTACGCGAAACGAATACTGCAGCATGTTATGGCCATTTGTTTGCATATGTATTAAGTTGACTATTTGTGTATCGAGAATTTGTGAAGATTGGCGAAAGTAAATATGCCGGAAATTTCCATCGATGAGCTTGATCAATTTTACATGTACGTTCGAATAGTTACCGACCGTATTTTTATATAATTTATTTGAAAAATGTGATAACGCGTTTTAACAATCATTTCGTGAACAACCCATGTGTTTTATTGATTTCTGATGATCGACTTGTTGCATGTTTTGAAAGTTGTTTTCTTTCACTTTGTTAGGCAGGTATCGGCGGAGTGAATTTCGATCAAATTTGTAATAGTTTCAAGAAATATACCTACACTGAAGACGTTTTTCATCGACTTTGTTATCACTCTTGTTAAATTCACTCCGCTTCAATGCCGTTTCCAGCAATATTTGGGCTTTAACTTTCGCATTCTCTGTTTGCGAAACGCATGTTACTTTATTAAACTGAGTTTTTGTTACTTCGTTAATTTTTACCGGCCATATCATAGGTACGTTGTCTATTTTCTTGAGACCTAAATTGAAGGTGCAAAATTAAACGCTAGGATAGTTGTGTATAAAATGTACAGTGATATTATAATATTGTATATAAACGTAAAGTTATCAATATTTGTTACAATTACGTTATGTTTTTATAAATTGAACAAATTTAAACTTAATAAAATTTTTATCAACTTATTTGAATTTTTCTCTGTCTCCTACCCCTTACGAGGCGGTATCGGCCTACATAGATATTAGGCGATTAGATAGAAGAGCGATGGTACCGCTAGGCCCCCTTTTATCGAGGTCACATCTCTAGCCAAGAATATTGGCACGGCACACTTTTTTACAGCCGAGTTGATTTCCGTATATATGGTTAGAATAAATCATTCAAATATAGTACACACTCTATAATCCTGATCAATTAAAACCACGATAATCCGAATTATCGCAAAATTCTGGTATTACTGGTTTAAAATTTGTTTATACTTTTTTATTTTCTGTTTTATTTTATTTTATTTTATTTGATGTAGATATAAATCCAATTACAGGGTAGGATCCAATTACAGGGTACTTACAAAGAAAATAAATACAAAAATAATATATACAACAATTAGAACTAATCTACAATGAGAGACATCAGTATGTACAAGTAGGTAAAAGATTTAAAGCCTATTAACAGAAGATTAATTTACATTAAACATAGAGGGAACATCGTCTTTTTATTGATTCTATTCTGTAGTAAATATGTCAATATTATTAGGTATACTTGCACATTCTAAAAAAGGAAAATGTGTTTGAACATTAGTCCTGTAGTCCAGTCAAAATATCGGAAAAAAGTGAAATCTGCATAAAATTATATAATTTGGGGACTAGTATCATTTGTCGGTGGCGTATCAAAAAAAAGTTTGATTTGATATCTCGAGAATGGTGCACTTTACACAAAAAACTATGCAGGCCATTTCTCTTGTAAAGACTTTTATTCGAAACTTTTTTTCTAGCATCAATATTTTCCGAGATATTTCGTTCGAAATGCAAACTTACCTATTTTCGTCATTTTTTTGCTTTTATCTCTCTAGCCATTCACTTTTATTAATTTTACCCATTATCAAGCTTATAGATCATTTAATTATCTACATGTTTTGTTTGAAACTTTTTTTCTGCTAACAATACTTTTATAGATATTGCTGAGTTTAGTAGCACGAAAATAGGTAAGTTTGTGCATTCCGAACGAAATAACTCGGAATATATTGATGCTAGAAAAAGAAGTTTCGATTACAAAAGTTAAGTCTTTTAATTTACGAGAAAATATTATATAAGAGGGAAAATATAATATATATAAGAGACTGGACTTTGGAAAAAGGCAGATAAAACAGGGTATTTTGTCTGAAGTTCATTCTAGGAATATAAAAGTTTATTTTATTAATGACCGATTTCATCACCGATTTTAAGGGGCTCTTAGAGCTAAGCAACCCATAAAATCAACATTTTGCTTGCATCAACATTGGAATGCTTATAATATTTTTACCAAGTCATCATTAGCCACCACTTAGACTATCCTTGCTGAAGTTTTGAGGCTTTGTTTTATCGTTTTGTGAGTTATTTATTCATTTTGGCAATTAGAATTCAAGTTTAAATGAAAATTTAAATGAACTAAATTACTTAATAAAAACCGAGAATATTGAAATAGTTAGAAATCGTTTTTTCTTTTAATTTGGCTGCAACTCGGCTCATTTTCACTTTCATTCTTCGTGAAAATTTAAGACACACTTTTTTCACAAAATCTCGACAATCTTGCAAAAACATTAAATTGACAAACGACAAATGTAATAAAAAAGTGAAGTTAATATTAACAATTGATATCACAATATTAAGATAGATTTGTTCAAATTTCACCGGTGTGCCAACATAAAATTTAAAAATGATAATATTACTAGATTTTTATAGCGTTGCCAAATGTAACACATAACTAGCTATAGTGTTTTCGTTTGATATACAAACTACAGCAAAAAAATGTGCGGCATTCAAAGAAAACCCGTACCAATTACAACAGAAGCCGTAAATCACACCACTATGCAATACAAAAGGATATTTAGTGTATACCGCCACAGTTTCTTGTGAATAAAAACTAGGGTCTCCAGTCCGCGGCTTACCATATCGGTCGCTATCCCTCTTCAACTCATATAAATCTAATGTCCCTTCTCGCTCACTTAGAAGACCATGAACAAGCCATCGATTTACTGGCTTTACTGCTCAGTGGCGTATCATCATGCGCAACCAAGGTGAAGTGACTTCAAAAGATGTCTTATTATGTCATATTCATATAATATGTGCAAAACTTTTAAGCCAAAACATTGTTTAGTTTTGAATGTATTTAAAATATATTGAAACAATTTTGCATCCTGCGTGTACAACTTAGTGCTCAATTTAGCCAATAACAATTTAAAGGAAAGATATTAAATTACTATTACTCGACAAGGGCCACAGGGAGGTAAGAGCGCCCCTTGTCAGGATAGAACGTGGATAGGTTAGTTATTATTAGTATAGGTAAGACTGTTAGTAAAATTTATAACAAATTAACTCACCAATTTGCGGGATATATTATTATTTGCACATATAGTTACACTCACATTGGTATTTTTCACTGTCACTTATTAGTAGCACTCTTCAAAAAAACTTACATCAGAAATTCATATCACTATTCACTATCTGAAAATAAGTCACTTTCACTACTGTCTTCGTTTACATTTATTATGACTGGTTTAACGGGAGTATCCGGAGTATCCATCGATATCCCACATGGTTCACCTTCTTCACATGGTCTATACATTTTCCAGTTGGCCGCATTTACTTCTTTGATTGTACAATTGAGAAGTTTTTTCACATCAGCTAACTTAAATGTTGTATTTCTCTAGCAACTTTCCCTTTTATTTGCGCCCAAATAAGCTCAATTGGGTTCAGTTCGCAGTGATATGGAGGCAATCGAATTACCTCCATTCCTCTTGCTTTGGCAATTTCATCCACTACATACTTCTTGAAAGTTGGAAAAGTTTGCCTTGCCAATGTCAACAATTCAGCTTTAAGTAGTGAATCATTATGTTCAATGTTTCTTTCTTCCAGCCAGTCTTTAATTTGCCCTTTCCACCATGCAGTTGTGGGCAGCTGTTCTGTTGTACGGGAATGATAAGATAATTGTTTTTTATTTTATTTCATATATTAGGATAATTGCGCGCGCCACTTAGCACCGAATTCCATTAGTTTGCATATCAAACGAAAGCACTATAGGGAAACCTGAAGACGTGATGGTGGTAAGTATTTCAGAAGGCATAAGTATTTCAGAGCAGTTATTATGACTGTGTATTGCATTGTATAAAAAAGTTAAGTCTGCAGAAATTGTCTACGATTTTTAAGGGTGCACTGAAAATTTATCAAGAAGTTCTTGATACGGAATCCCTGTGACGGTGTAGACATTATTTACTTTAAAGGAATGGATTTTGCGAAAACTGGATCCTCGTCTCTGGATCTTCTCTAAGCAATCAATATGAATATTATAAAATTGATTCCAAGCAACTTATCCATATTCCAGTCTAGATCTAATGTACGAATAATACATAAGTTTAAGAGTTTCAATATTATTAAAATCATGGGAATTACGTATTATAAAACCTAAAGTATTAAACTCGTCTCTGGAAATATTTTGAACGTGTATTGAAAACGACATCCACTACATACTTTTACGATTTTTATCTGTATGTGTATGTGTTCTGCAGCTAAACCCTAGTAGGTAGCCAGGTTTAGAATACAGATTTCCGTACGGAATTACGTCTATTCTTCGACTTATTTTTTCTGCTGTGTTTCGACCTTGTAATAGGCTTTTTGCTACATTTGTTTCATCGTCTTAACACTAGCGAAAGTGCAATATTTGGGTGAGCTGTGGACATATATGCCTACGACCTACGAGTATATATTTATATTGTTTTTGGTATATTATTTTATTGAATTAAATAAGTATTTAATTTAATATTGTTTCGTACCTTATCGTTCGATATTGTACTACTTTGTAGATTCTGAAAGCAAGGCTTACAACACTATCGAAGAACAAAATATTTACATATTTTTAGCAGAAATTCCTTCTACGGCTTAGGCCACATTTTCTTTATATTTCACATATCGGCAAAGAGCATCATTACGTTACTTTTATCGTGCAGTCTTAAATTGCATACCACATTCCTTTCTTTATTAATGTTTTACTGATAATTTTATAAAAGTATATCTTCAATTTTTGGGAATATAAGATCAAAATTACTTTCAATATTATTAATATTATATTATTATCTATATAGTGCATATATAAATATATCCTTTGATATTTCACTTTCATCTCCAGTTGGGATGTTTTATTAAATAAATGATTTCTCAATCAACCTAAGTACTTAAATAATTAAGTAACTATTCGCCCTTTGGCCGTTTTTTGAACCATTAATTTAATTATTTTTATTAACTTCACTTTAGTATAAATTTTACTCCAATTTACATCCAATTGTACTGCTGACCTGGGGTCCAAATATTTATTTTTTAAATATAAATTCAAAGTAGAAATAGGTCAAGTCAGTAATTATCAAGCTGTGATTTTTCTGAGGTGATATATCTAAGGGTACCTAAGTGCTATAAGAGCCTCTAACTGATCATCTAATCCACTTATTCACGACCTTCCGGAAAAATATGAGCAACATGATAGGCAAAATAAAAATCCAACAATATATCTCCTGGATGAGAGGCCATTTAATTCAGGTAAAGTAAATTAAAAGGAGAGGTGTTATAGCACAAACATTGTATTATTGTATATATAAGAAGTACGGGATCCGCTTTTTGATTTATAATTTCTGTCTACTAGTTACAGGCGGTATGGTATCCTGTAATAACAAAAGCTGAACGGGGTATTCCCGTATTTCTACTTTACCAGAAAATGTCGTTCGACTCGAGATTTAGGTTGGCGAACCCACATTTTTACTATTTAATTGCAATTCGCTATCGGCTGTTTTCACTTGCTAATTGACCATAAACGGAAGTGGTGCTCTAGATTATATAATTGCAGTAATATACGCTTAAAAAGTGTTTTCCTTCTTCAGGCATTAATATGCAAAAACACGTCCTATAAACTCTGTAGCGTTATAAAAAATATATAATGCACATGCACATCTGTTTCTACACGACATTTTATTGGGATAATGAACTTATTTCTAATTAACCGATTAAATACTATAATTATATTATTGGGTGCAGGAATTTACCATATAGGTAGGTATTAGATTTTAATTAGATTAAATAGGTATTAGATTAAATGTCACTTTTTTCAGCCATCGATTTTTTTTTGTTTTGTTCGTTTTTGAGCTATGACGTCATCGACAATTTTTTTAAATGACAACCCATATTTTTTTTCACGGATTTCGATATAGCACATTTTTCTGAGTGCGAATATGTCAAAAACATAGTACCTTTAACATTAAAGTGTTCGAGATATTCGGTTGCAAAGTTTTAAGAATGAATTATACAAGCGATGACCAAATGCTAATCATTTATCAAGAAAGCGCAGGAAAAACAACAGTTTTGACAGTTGTCACAATTTTGAAGTTTTTCCTCGCAAGTTTGTGTTTTAATCAGTTGAATAATATCATTAAGTAAGTTGATTAATCATTATTCCATCATAATTCATTTTATTTAAAAATGGTCCGTCGTTTGAGTGAAAGGGAAAGAATCGAAATTTTGATGATGATCGGTTACGGGGACAGAGCTCGCACACAAGTAGAAGTTTGCCGTTTATTTAACAACAAATATCCAAACAGAGAACCAATTACACAGTCCACCGTTAGCAAAATAGAACAAAAGTATTTAGAAGTGGGTCATACGAGAGATCGCCCTAGAACGGGTCGTCCACCAGTGCAACAAGATGTTAAATTGAATGTTCTACTAGAGCTTCAAGAAAATCCCCATTTACCCACCCGCCAAGTGGCGGCAACCAACGGAATAGTTCAAAGCTCCGTCTTGAAATATTTGAAATTGAACAAATGGCATCCGTATAAAGTGGTTTTGGTCCAAGAGTTAAACGAAGATGATCCTGACCGTAGGTTACAGTTTTGCCAAACCATGTTGCAACGCCTGATTGATGACGACGGATTTTTACGCAATATTGTTTTTTCTGATGAGGCTACCTTTTATCTCGACGGCACAGTTAACCGGCAAAACTGTAGATATTGGTCTCCTGAAAATCCACACTGGAAAATGGAAACTCGTAGTCAGTTTCCACAAAAAGTTAACGTTTGGGCTGGTATTGTAGGTAATCGTATTTTGGGCCCATTTTTCTTTGAAGGCGTATTAACAGGTGAAATATATTTAGAATTTTTAAGGGTTAAGACTTTACCCAAATGACGTAGATCCAGATCTGCCCCATCACACGATATGGTACCAACAAGACGGTGCACCACCCCATTTTGCAGTGATCGTTCGCGATTATTTAAACCATGTATTTCCTAACCATTGGATTGGTCGCAGGGGAACTATCGAATGCCCCCCTAGATCTCCAGATCTCACTCCCCTAGACTACTTTTTATGGGGCTATTTAAAGAGCAAAGTCTATTTCAATAGACCAAATACCATCGAAGAATTAAAGGACAGAATTCGCAATGAAATTCGAACCATTCAACCCGATACTGTTGGTAAGGTTCTGCAGGAGTTTCAGTGGCGGATGGGATATTGCCAGGAAGTGAATGGAGGTCACTTTGAAAATTTACTCTGATTTTATTTTTTACTTTAATTATTTATCATTTATTTGTTAAAATATTTTTTTATTTGTTTAAATTGTTGTTAAAAAATTAAACAGATTACTCCCAAATCTTTCAAAATGTTCGATAAGCTACCAAAATAAATAATATTACTCCTTAATCTTTTAAAATGTAATAAGCTATAAGCTATTAGAATCAATAAGCTATTAAAAATCTTGACCCGCCCGATAGCTTATGCATGGTGCCATGGTACATTTTATAAACTTTGCAACCGAATATCTCGAAAACTTTAATGTTAAAGGTACTATGTTTTTGACATATTCGCACTCAGAAAAATGTGCTCTATCGAAATCCGTGAAAAAATATATGGGTTGTCATTTAAAAAAATTGTCGATGACGTCATAGCTCAAAAACTAACAAAACAAAAAAAAATCGATGGCTGAAAAAAGTGACATTTTATAAAATAAGGTTGACGTGTCCGAGGATTTCCTGTGAAAATCCTTCAATAACGATTAATTGAATTTATTCCAAACTTTACGAGCTCAGTGTAGGTAAATAACATGTTGAAACTGTTAATATATACTATTTTCGATATAGTCCAATAAAATTAAGTGAATTTTAAGCCCAACCTAAAACTAATTTGGACAAGCTGATTTTAGCTTGATTGTATTCCCCAGTACCTACTTTTATGTGCCTAAAAGTCCCCAGTGATCGCCCTAGCCAAACCACCAGAAATGTACTTACATTTTTTATTTTTTTTGCGATTGTCTCAAAAATCCCGACAAAACTTCAAAATAATTGCAAAGCCTTTTATAGCATTTTGAAAATACATAAAATTTAAGTTCTGCAAAATTATTTTCGATTTTGCAAATTCCGACCAATACTTTAAAACTACAATGATATTACTTGTGTTTAATTGTATCTTTATCATATCTGCGACATTTGTCCAAATGTACTTAATCCAAATCAGTTATCAAATAACATTTAGAATTAATATGAAGTCAATGCTTTTAACTTTTTTTGAGAGTAAAGTCCTTCCAACTAATATAGTACCTAGTACCAAAGGGTGAAAATGTGTTATTGATGGAGGTTTTTTGCTAAGAAAGGTAGCATGGCAATCACCTACATTATACAGACATTTTTATTCACTACGTAAATTTTGTTAAATATCTACGAAGCTCTGGAAGGGACACCTTTCCCAAAATAATTTCGCTTTCTAAAATTCCGTGTTATACCTCGGAATTGTGACGTAAAGTTCTGAGATATAACACCGAATTTTAAAATTCTGAGTTATAACACAAAATTTTTAAATTTCAAGTTATAACTTGGAATTTTGAAATAAAATTCCGAGTTATAACTAAAATTTTAAAATTATAGTTATAAGTCGGAATTTTATTTCAAAATTCCAAGTTATAAAATTTTAAAATTTTGTTTTATAACTCAGAATTTTAAGTCACAATTCCGAGTTAAAACACGGAATTTTAGAAAGCGAAATTATTTTCTTGTAAGTGTCCCTTCCAGAGCTTCGTAAATATCACTCTGGAATATACATCTAATAATAGTTTTTGATGGCTATTCTAGTGAACGGTTAGCAAATATACACAAAAACAACTTGCAAAGAGCAAAGAACGCAACTGGACAAGGAGTTAACTTTAAACAAAGTTAATATAAACAAAGATAATTTTTTATTACTTTCTTCATATAAAGAGAAGCTCATTCATTTTTCAGAGACCATTTTGTCGGTATTTCAGTGAAAATATCAAAAACTGATGCAGATTGTATGATTGCTAAAACAGGAGTGGATTGTGCCATAGAAAGTAATAATCCCGTAATTATTGTGGCACTAGATACAGACATTACGGTGTTGCTTCTAGAACATTCTGCAACTCAAAATATTTATATGCATGGTAGGGGAGGTCGGGTACAGTTATAACGATTTTTCCTAGAGGATTTTTTATTTAGACTGTGCAAAGGTAATCAAAAAAAAAATACCCCGACGTAGGACACGCATATAGCTTCAAAGAGAAATAATATTATTTACGTTGAACATTTCATTAATAAGAAAAAAAATTATAATGCGGCGGGCCAGAATGCTACAAATGTACCCGTGAATGTGACAATTATTGTAACATACACGGGGGTCAAATGTAACTAGGTTCAAAAATATGAAATATCATTTTTGTAAGTGAAAACAAAATTAACAATGCATATTTAGATACAAAACCTAAAACATATGTACCTAAATATTTAAATAGAAAACAAGAAATAAATACTGAATTTTAAATAGAGAAAAGGAGTAATTTTCTTGGTTGCTTAAAAAAATAACAACATATTTTCTTTTAAATAAGGAACTTCATATATATTTGGTAATCAAGGTTTAAAATTCAACGGTAAACAATAATTATCATTGATACAAAATAAAACACTAATTGTTTTCATCGTCGTCTTCATCACAGTTTAAACAATAGAAAAAATCGGACCGTTGCTTGTGAGCACATTTTTCGTGTGCCCATTCTTTGCACCTATTACATTGATTCCACGTTTCTTTGGATTTATCGGTGTATGGTTTCAAGCAATACTGACAAAATGAGCCTTCGGTTTCTTTATCTGTGACATCAAAGGAACAAGAGGCAGGGTTCCCTGTCTCTCGTCTATGTGTACGGTATTTTTTACCTTTCTTCTTTCTTCGTAAGCTTTTCTTGTTTGTACTTCCTTTTAAATTTTTTGTTCCTTGTTCATCTTCCTTGTTAAATATATTCTTTTTGAAGTGAATACTTCTCTAGCCGTATGAGAGTAATTTTTTAAGGTCGCGTCACGACACATTTTATAACATTTTGGTCTCCCAAGTGAGATAAAGCATATGATATGAGGGAGATATCGAGAGAAACAGAGATATCGAATGCAGCTTTGACTTGGGAAACGATTCCCCAGAAGTGTTCTAAAGCGAAAAGCAATTTTGATATAATTTATAAACGATCGTGACAGAATCGGAACTAACTAGAATACAATATTACTTATGCATATCCTGCTGGATATATCTGGATTGGGCTTTCAAATCTGATCCAAATGGATAATGATCTTTTTTCGGAGGATGCATCCTTGCCATTACTTCACTTTCTTCGTGAGAAATTAGGTTTAGATATGAATAATGACCGGAATATTGCCACGACTAAATCAGGAACAACGATTGATGCTATATTCTCGCGAAATCTATACCATTTAGAATCACGAATATATATGTGTCACACTACTGCGATGCACGCGGATGTTTTGTTTATTGTGTTTGCTTTATGTTGCCTCCCACTCTGTTCTTCTTGGAGTTACAGCTTTTCTGGCGTGTCTTTTAAAATAGCACTATGTTTTCTTCTTTTTGTTGTTTTTTGTTTCTTTGTGCCACCTGCAGCCTTTGGAAGTGGGCAAATTTGGTCTAAGGCTCGGAATGATTCAGCGCGGTCTTCAGGGATATCTACCCTTGTACTGGGACCTGATATAACCATGTCGTTGACGCTTGCGACGTTAGTCTCATTTTTTGCATCGTATGCCGTTGCAGTTCCTACTAAGCTGTTCTCTGGTAAATCCCTGTCCGTTACAGAAGAAGGCGGAAATTCGTCGTCACCGAAAATATCCCTATTAAAGGGCCAAATTCCAGATACCCTGAATCCTCCCATTATATTTCGGGTATTGTGGCTTTTGGAGAAACATCAGCTAGAGTGTCGTAGATGGTCATTGTCTGACCAGGATGCGATTTCATCCAATTGTCCATTGCACCGTTGATGTAAGGATCCTAGCGTAGACACCACGAGAGTTGCAACTTGTGCGATGTATGAAGGAGGAACAATAATAGCACAATTCCATTAGCCTTATAGAACTCTATATAGTAGGGACATATAGGTGGGAATCATGGTTGTCCAATAATAGCAGAACTTTTTTTTCCCAGCGTGGGGCATTGTCTCCTAGAATTTATAATTATATATATATATATATATATATATATATATATATATATATATATATATATATATATATATATATATATATATAAATTCAGCACTAGCGTTGGCATTAGAGGTACAAATGTAACACGTTACAATTGTACCGACGAGTGTTGGTACATTTGTAGCCAACGATATTTTTATAGGTGTAGCTCGGTTACCAGAATAAAACAAAAAGTAACCTCAAAATAATAGTAGGAGCTTTTAAAGACACGCTAAACATCAACTATAAATTCGTTGTGATAAATTTGAACATGCAAAGGCTATACATATATATTATAATAAAGAGCTGGTTCGTGAAATTTGACTCGCAATCATCATGAGAATTTGTTGTGCGGCTCGTACGATTTAGTTGTTGCCTCCCACTCCCAGACTTTGTCAAAAGAAACATAATGGCAGTCATTCGCGAAATTATCATCTTTTAACTCTTATTCTTCTATAAATTTTGATACTCTCATTTCTTAAGAACAACCCGGACAATAGCGATATTGAGATATTTTCAAAACTAATTAGCACCAAAAAAACTAGGTACCTACGATAAGTCTGCCGGTTATTCACAATCATGTTTGTTTTTGGAATTTTTCAAATGTATAAAAAAATAATTTTACAATTTTCGCGGAAACATATTTTTCTGTAAAATTAAAAATTATAACTCATTTATCTCTTGTAAGCGGTTTCACAAGGTTTCAAGTCTCCCCACAATCCACATCTTATAAAGTTCTCCTGAAGAGAAGAAAAATTCTTATGGTTCGATTTGTCACCGTCAAACATATCGCTGATGCTTAGACCACTACTTAAATGTAAATTTATACTTATAGGTATTATTATGTATACATAGGAACCAGATTCTGTTTCTTTGAAAACCCTCCTTGAACTACGTATATACCCCCGAGCGTCCAATCCACCCTTAAAACTAACCATATCAGAATAAAAAGAGAGACAAGCCGCATAAGAAATAAAAACCAACAGAAAATAATCAGGTAGGGATAGATAAAAACAACACAAAAATGAATGAAACGTAAAAATAACAAAACAACCATAATAACAAGAGGCATGAACAAAAACAGCATGAAAATAAATAAAAAGACCCACAAAATCAAAACCAAAAAATAAAACTAACTAACATGGACCTAAGGTAAATGTATCCAAACGCTTTTATAGCCCAAGCTTATTTAAAACTAACATAAACATAACAGAATTAAAATCCGCAATTCCTTACTAAACTCCAAGCCATAGAAACTAGCACCCAGATAGAGAACACCCAGAATAACGGAAAGTCGCGAACATGAAAAGTTTCAGAATGTTTAAAATCCGGCTAAAGTATCTCGTGAGGAGATAGAAGCCATAGTATCAGCAAAATTCATTCGCCGGTTTCTTTAAATTGTGTGAAGGCGTTTGCAGCTAAACTAAGGGTCGATATCTCGTCGGCTTGGCAAATATTATAAGAGGTATTTCCTAGAACCGTTGTGTGTTCTAAAATAACTAGCATATTTGCCTCTCGCCGAACCGGATTATAATCTGTCCCTTTTTATGCCAATCCCAACCATGTGTCAGAGAAAGGCCCAAGGAGGGTCCAGGTATTTTTTTCATAGATTTACTCTGACCGTTTCCACTGTTTCCAGTGAAACGTTACCCAAATCAAGCTCGAAAATAGATTTTGTTATAATATTAGGCAAAACGGGACTAATCCGACCCATATAAAATGGCATTGTAAAATAAGATGTTATTTTACCGTCTCTAATAAGTGCATTGACATTATTTGTAAATTATATCGATGATGTTTTTATAATTCGATTCACATTAGCAATAATATCTTTGTCCACGACAAATATATTACAAATATTTTTTTATATTTCTCTCAAAAATAACTGAAAAACAACTCATTCAAGGAAGGTAAAAAAAACGTACAATGCTCGGGGACAAACTCTAGTAACAATTTTGCTCATTCATTTCAAGGAGGAAAATAGTACTTTTTCTCCCCAGGGAGGCAAACAAATGGAAATTTTAAATAGCTGTAATGGTAGTGTATGTACAGTCCTTCTATCTCTTGCTTTTTCTTTGAATTTGTGTGAATTTCCAGCTGTTGCAAGTCTTTCTCGAACATCTTGCTTTCGGTCTTCATTTTCTCTTCTTCCCTCCTATTCTTCTCTGCATTATCATTTTTGGTCTCTTTACGTCTACCATTATTTCAATATGTCTTAACCAACGTAAACTTTGAGCTCTTATCGCTCTTACTATGTTTGTCTCCTTATACAGACTCATTACTTCTTCTTTTGTTCTTCTAACCCATCTATATTCAGTTCTTTTTGATTTCTTCATTATTTTATCCAACAGACATTAGTTATACACTCATTATTCGCAGACATATATACAAATAAATGGACGAATAACACACGCGTGAGTTATGTAAGACGCCATTTTTACTAGAAACATCCAAGATTTATTTATAAATTTATACAATTTACTTACATAAATTGTTATTAATATTAATATGAGTATGAAGCGCAGTTTGAGGATTCAGAAATAGTAAAACCTTGTATGCCTCCAGTACTTGAACAACTGGGCTCTGTTATTACGTCTGTTTGTTTTGGATCACTTGCAGGACCCGGGATTTTTTTTGCAATCTCATTTTTATTGTTGAAGAATTCTTCTATATATCTTTCCACGACCGTGGCAGATCTCCATCCTCCATGTCGTTTTAACGCTGTATTGTCGCCCCTGCATTTGCCAATAACATAGCGGATAATTTTCTCATACAGTGACCGGTGTATTATAACTGACGGTTTTGTAGACAGTACGAAGCCATTTTTGATGGTATTTTTGTTAAAGTATTTATTCCAATGCATTGTATGGCACACGCGTGGATGGTATTTTTTGGTCTTAAGGATATGTATTTTTTTCATAACTCTACAGGATTCACTGGAATTCCTTCCTGTATTATTGTGAAACTACGACTTTTCTTGGTCTTTGTATCAGGTATAGTTATACATACAAATATAGTTAGAATCCATATCTTGAATATTTTCCACACTCGAAGAGGTCCTTAATAATGATTCACATATGTAACACATTTTTTTTGTAGTTCAAGAAAGTATATAAGCAAGCAAAACACTTTCATTTATACCTTTAACATGCTTAACTTTCATCCAGTCTTCAAACGCCTGAAACTCCTTATCGTAAGAACTACGAGATATTGTGGCAAAATTTGCAAACACAGTTCCGGGTTTGATTTTTGAGATTCCCATCCCCATCTCGTCAAATTATACAAATCATAGTACGAGGCCAACGAAGGCTTACTTTTAATATTCAGTTGCAAGATTCGACCCGAACAATTCGATCACAAAATCGTAATCGGGAACTCCAAAAACCCCGGGATAACAATTTCAGATGGATTGGACCAACTAAGTTTTTGATCGCCATCTTACAAACGCCATCTTGAAAAAATTGTATCGCCTGCAGTTTGTATCGCCACCAAACTACTCTTACTCTTAACTCTTAACTTCCTTACTCTTAACTCTTACTGTTTTAAATTGGTATAACGGTCATCTTGTTTTCCGCCATGGCCCATTTTTTCCTCTTGAACCCTTTCATTTGATATCCATATCATGGGGTTTATGCATCCCATGAAAAAACATAGTTCACCATGACGTGACGTCATTTTATTTTCGTATTCTTCTCAGCAAACCCTTTCATTTGATATCCATATCACGGAAGTGAATAAAAAATAACTAATCCGCCATCTTTGGGAGTCCGCATTTTGGATTTAGGGTGACGTCATTTTATTTTTGTATTCTTCTTAGCCAACCCTTTCATTTGACATTCATATCATGGAAGTGCATAAAAATTAACTAGTCTGCCATCTTTGGAAGTCCGCCATATTGGATTTATAGTGACGTCATTTTATTTCTGTATTGTTCTCAGTAAACCCTTTCATGTAATGGAAGTGCGTAAGAAATAACTAGTCCGCAAGTCCGCCATCTTGGGCGGTCCGCCATATTGGATTTATAATGACGTCACTTAACTAGCCATGCATTCTGATCCAAACTATACGTACTTGAAAATTTCAGCTCAATCGGTTGCGGATAACTACTTTAAAATTCAGTTGCTAGATTTGAACCGAACAAACATACCGAGATACATACATACATATCAAGTTAAATAAAAGCTTGTAAAATGACGCCACTTATCTAATCATGCATTGTCATCCAAACTAAACGTGCATGCAAAATTTCAGATCAATCGGTTGAGGATAACTGCTTTAAAATTCAGTTGCAAGATTTGACCCGAACAAACATACATACATAGCAAGTTAAATAAAAGCTTGTAAATGTAAAAACACATCCTTGTTCCATAGTAACATAAAAACACCTTGATAATTTGAATTTTGGTCAATCAGATGGTATTCTGTTGTTTTTTTCAGGTTTTCTAGGATACATTTACCTATTTATGAATAGTCCTCCGCCGAGATGCCGAAATCCAATATTTTGATTGCGAGGCAGTGCTGCTGTTGGATAAAATTTTGTATGACACTCATGTGTCATGTGGTATGTTATATAAGTCACTTAGACATTTCGTAAACATTTCACACTTATATAGAACATAACATAGTTGTACCATAAACACTATTATTGCAAGTTAATAAATGAAAATGTCCAATGATTGTAAACAATCATTTAACCTAAAATTTTTGTAACCGCATATTTATCGAATAAAATCCTTCATACTGTTACGTGTTTCCACCCTGTCACCTGTGTATAAACAGGATCCAATAATTTAAGCACCCGGTAACGTAAGACTATTTATTAACGTGCTAATAAACAATGACTAAACTTAGGTAGGTACTGATTAACATTTACAACTATTAAACGGAATTTATAACTTAAGAGTCTCTTCTATATTCACTATTCACGTGTTATATAGGCATTAACATATTTATGCACTCGTCTAACACTAATCGATGTTTGAAGAAACGTTCTCCCAGCGACGAGAATGCTCGATGCAAATTGCTCAGGCGGTGACCAACCATAGGCTTGTGTAACAGTACTCACCATACCCAACACAGCAGTCTAACTTCAAATGCATCAACTAATAAACAATCACTGTCAAATAAGGCAGATAAAAGCAAGTTTTACGGGATATTTTTAAAGTTCGTTTTCACATTGGGAATGGACTATTTTAATTTTTTTAGACGTTTGTTAATTTTATACTCGTAGATACCTAAGAAGCAATCTTAGCAACGTTCTTTGCATATACTTTGATTTTTAACAATATTTACTTATTCTAAATATGATATTTAGACAATTATTTTAATCGTAGCAAAAAATCTATTACTCAGTACCCAACTGCCGATTCCTCCCTTAGGTACATAGATTTTAAACTATCCGCGGGAGGAAAAGATGCACTTTGCTCCCTTGTAATACAAACAGCTTATTAGACACAACTTAATCAATTTCCTTGTCTTACCACAAATTGTGAAGACGCACAGATATAGATAATAATTTCAATCAATCAATCAATCAATAGAATACTCATTATACCTATCTAATTAATATCTTATTATACTCATCTAATATCTTATTATACTTATTATACTCATTATACTTATCTCATTAATATACACATGGCCTTAGTTTTTCGGAAATGTTTTCGTTGGAAATATCAGGTGCCGGCAAAGGAGAAGTAGGTGGTTCTATAAAGTCTAAGTTCTATAAAGTATGCAGGATACATGTACGATTCGACACAATACGCCGACCTGTACAACAAAGTAGAATTTATAAATAATTCACTGGCACTTCCTGCGTTTCAGGAGTGCGTGAATGATGTATCAAATTACTTGATATATTATGCTAAATCGGCAGCCCTGGCCTGGCCTGGCCACTTCTAAAAGACCAAGACACTGGTGTACCCGCTTTTGTGTACCTGCCGGATGTTAGGTTTTTGTGTAACTGGGAACGGTTCAAACTTCAAACATGATTGTATTAAAAAATTGCTAGGAACTTTTACTGTACCGCCATTTTTCGAGCACTTGTAAAAAAACGTTTAAGAATATGTTACTATTGGAGTATATAAAGCCTAGGCACAGTAATAGAGCCTTATTTACCATCATGTGGGGTCAACCCAATTATTCCTAGGCCACCAATAAACATATTTGGCAATATTAAAGAAAGAAACTTAACTTAATATCCTGAAGTGATTGATACAGATTTAACTCACATTTTCTCATAACACTTTGCTACTTAAACCTGAACCCAATAGTAATGAAAATAAGAATTATCATTTTCCACTCGTTATAGAGAAGGGGCCCTCTCTATAACGTTTGCGGGCGACCTATTCAGTTTCTATTACGCCACTAATATAATGGATAGTCTTCCATTTCTTCTTATGTATTATGACATTATTACCAACCTATCTCTGTACTAGGACATCTACTTATATGGCGTCCACGACGGATTCAGTAAAAATCACGTCCCTTCAGGATATCTATAATATAGCATCCACGAGAGGCATGGAAAATTATCGTCTGACCACTGTTTTTATGTGCTTTTCGTTGGCATTTTTACCGTTTCTTAGATTCTTCTCTATTTTTTCACTTCGTTAATTCGTTTGAAATGTCGAACATATTTTTCTAACAGTTTGAAAATGTATTGAGCCTGGTAATACTCACACTTAATATAATAACAAATAAAATACATAATAATAAATATAATTGAAAATGGTAATACATATTAGATATTTGTATAAATCCAAGTACATATTGGCGTTTTAGGACAAATTACTAGTAGTTCTACTCTACTTATATACTCGCTTATAGCAGAGTTTCATATCATATTAGCTGACAACTTTCACTCATATCTTATAGATATTAAAGTATTGCATTTAATTTTTAATTATTAATTTCAACATTTCGGATGAAATATTATTAAAGCCGTTTTTGCTTCACATTTACAAAATGAACAAAAAACTAACACATAGCTAACTAATATTAGTTTTTTATTAAACTAATATATGCTGCGGAATTTTATATATAGCAATACTTACTTATATTTAATTTATATATTGCAGGTTGTTGCACAACTTACGCGTAGTTTCCACAGTGCCCAAGGTTATTTATAGATCTGACCAAATTTTGAATACAGATTTCTATATTGGTATGTATTTATGTTATGCGGTAAAACCTTATAAAATTTTAGCATGGAACAGTAAACAGGTTTATAAAAAGTCTAGAAATATAATGTGTATATATATATATATATATATATATATATATATATATATATATATATATATATATATATATATATATATATATATATATATATATATATATATACACTCCCCGGCACAAAATTCCGTCACCCTAAAATTTTGCCCAATTTTGATGTTTTATAACTTTTTTATTTTTCATCTGATTTTCATAAATTTTTTACCAGTCTGTAGATCAGTTCATTGTGTGTCTTTTTAATTATTGTAATAAGTCATATTTTTCGTCCAGGCAGTATTATACAGGGGTTCACTTACACTTACTCGACGTACCATTTGCAAGTCATTTTTTAGATACACAGCAGTAGCTCTTCGATCTCTTAAAGAACTCATAATGACAAAGTGATCATCAGCTTGAGTGGTCATTCTCCTTCTGCCAGAGCCTTGCCGCCTAATAAAGTTTCCCGTCTGTAGATACCTATTCCAAACATCACAAACTGTAGACCGCGCAATTCCCAGAGTACGGGAGACATAACTCTTATTGCGGCCATCCTCTATTAAGGCAACAATTCTACCTACGTCTGCTGTAGTTACCATGATGACAACACACTAAATTAACTGTGCTGTCAAATATTCTGTCACAATAACCGCGTATTTAGCCAACGTCGATGTTTTTTAATTAAAAATGATAAAATTAACAGCGTTTCATTTAAAATTTTGCTGCTCGCAGAAGAAATGAGATAATGGGATGAATCAAAAAACAAAATGTTTACAATACGTCTAAGATGGCAGCAAACAGTTTGTAAACAAAATTATTCGCCTCAATTTTTCCACAGGGTGTTTTGAGTTTACGACAAAAAACAACACTTTGATTTACCCCTGTATAATATTGCCTGGACGAAAAATATGACTTATTACAATAATTAAAAAGACACACAATGAACTGATCTACAGACTGGTAAAAAATTTATGAAAATCAGATGAAAAATAAAAAAGTTATAAAACATCAAAATTGGGCAAAATTTTAGGGTGACGGAATTTTGTGCCGGGGAGTGTATATATATATGTGTGTGTGTGTGTGTGTGTGTGTGTGTGTGTGTGTGTGTGTGTGTGTGTGTGTGTGTGTGTGTGTGTGTGTGTGTGCGCGTGCGGGTGTGTGTGTGTGTATGAAGTATTTCACATCAAATTTTTATTTTAAAACCCTGACCCGTTCTGATTTATCTGAATATTTAATATATGATTATTTGCTTAAAAAAGTGAATACATATTTTTTGTTTTTTCTTCGTTTTTTAACAATTCTACAATTATTGAAATAAACGACTTTTTTCCAATCTCCTAAACTGTTAAACATAGTGCTATGTGTACGATCTTTAATTCTCATAAAAATTAAAATCGAGGAATTCCTGTACACTGTAAAAAGTACTGGCTGTTAAATATCCTACCGGAGTCAGATGAAAGACCCAAGAAAATGAGGCGGCTGTAAAATGACTATAATACAAAATTAATGCCGCGTCTGGTGTTGTTTATATTTACTAGTTTTCTAATTTGATATTATTGAAAATATTTCTGGTTGGGTATATGAGAGCCGTCTTTAAGAAAACATTCGTGAATGCGAGCGACCTCGACATGGTCGCGTCCTCCTGGAGGCGACCTAGCTGTGTTGTTATCTATGTATATGTTTGGATTATATGGTTCATTCAGTTACAGAGAATGTTAGTATGAAAATATAAATCATATCGGCTGGCGTTAATGTTTATAAACATTTAGGGATTGTGTGTGACTGTGTCACCGAGCCGCCGCCTGTCAGCTTTCATTGCATCATTCCCGATCGTGAGAGCTGCCTGGGTCACTTGGCCGCTAGTGTTTAATAATTATTAATCTTATGAAACCTGTTCTTCTCTTATCTTACGAAATCTTATGAAAACGTTTTACCTGTAATATCAAAACTGTTCAAGTATAAGTAGTAATTCCGTTAATTTTACTTGCCCAAAAAATAGTAATGACGTCGACAAAAATCATATTTTTTATACGGGGTGGTCACAAATTACGAAATCTCAAAAAATGTTTAGTTTTCGGGAAAACGCTATTATTTTCAAAATGTTTGCTTGCCTAAAGTAATGTTGACAAAAATTATGTTTATTATACGGGGTCGTAAAAAATTACAAAAACAAAATGTTAATATTTATAAAAGTTTTTACTTACTCAAAAAATAGTAATGACGTCGACAAAAATCTATTTTTATACGGGGTGGTCAGAAATTACAAAATCTCTAAAAATGTTTAGTTTTCGGGAAAACGCTATTATTTATAAAAGTTTTTGCTTGCCTAAAGTATTGTCGACAAAAATTATGTTTATTATACGGGGTGGTCAAAAATCACAAAATCTTAAAAGTCGATAAGAGTAAAGTTTGTACTTTGATCACAACGTATAAAAAACTAATGATAATCATAAAGTTTACTCTTACCAAATTTTAAGATTTTGTAATTATTAACCACCCTGTATATACAACACAATTTTTGACAAAGCACTATTTTTAGGCAGACAAAAACTTTTTTAAAGAATAGCATTCATTCGAAAACAAAAAAAAATGAGACTTTGTAATTTTTGACCACCCCATGCAAGATAACCCGTTTAAAACGACAAGACCTTCAGGGTCAAACGAACAAAAAATCGTAACAACTGCGTCTTATTTTTATTCAATACACTCGAGAAATTTTTACTAGTTGTGTCTGGTATTTTCAATACGCCTGCGATACTTCCGTAAGATGCAAGATCTGTGAATTTTTTGATTATTGCTCTATAATATGCTATATATATATCATTATATAAATGATTAGAAAGCATTTTTATACTTATTTTTAAATATAAAATAATTTTATAATTAATATTGTTTTTAAAAATATAGAATTAATATTTTTATAAGTGCAGTAGAACACTACTACTATAAGTTCACCTATAGATCTCTAATACACCTTTTTATATAACGATATAGAATATATATATGTAATTGTATATATTCTATATATCATATATCATATATGTGTATGCAACTTCGAAATCAAAAGTTATTAGAATATGTACACAAATGAAATAGTAACATAGTAACTGAAATATCTGATCACTGTAATATGGGTAGTTAATTAATGGGCGAAGTTGTCGGCTATAGATTGTTTTAGATGCGCATCACGTGACGGCAGGCAAAAGTCAACGCCCTACCTAGAGCCACTGCGTTTTATATATTTTTCATGTCTCTGGCGATAGTGCGAGTCTCCTTGGCGATCTTTTTATGTGGAGCAGGACGAAATATTTAGTGTTTCGAGTAGCTAGACGCTAGACTGTAATTTTCTACTTATATGGCTAGTTCTGTCGCTTATTGATTATAAATGTTAAGTATTTACTTATTCACAAGCGAGTTACAAATTGTAAGGTGCCTTTCTGATAGTTAATACACAAATACAATGGGTATACTTACATTTATTTATATTGCACGCAGGAGAAACAAGGGTACCTATTTACTCGGTGTACTATTTTTTTCTGCAATTATTTATTTATTGTATGTATATATATATATATATATATATATATATATATATATATATATATATATATATATATATATATATATATATATATATATATATATATATATATATATATATATATATATATATATATATTAGCTTTGAAATTCTTTGCTATTCATATTTATCCTGTGAAAAGTAATCTTGGGTTTGTAGCATTTCATTACATAGAAATAAGCAACTAGACGAATAAGAAAGAAAACACACTTACCAGTACTATATCTGGACACACATACGGAAATGAATCACTATGCATATGAAAACGAACCACTTAGAAGTTGTACAAGTTCTTTCACCTTTCTTGAGGATCTTCAGAGCAGTATACGATTTATTTCATTGATCATTCATACTTGAATTTAAATTACCAATACACCAACACTTGCAGTGACGTTTTATGACATTAGTTTTTGACGGAACTCATTCTTAGAATACACAAACCTAGTCTACTATTTATATTTGTTCTATTTGAACATATTATATATAAAAGCATTAGGCATACAGTTATCCAGAAGATGTTAAACTTTAAAATGCATAAAATCTTGTTGAACCTATTGAAAAACAACTACTTTTTCCAACTATATGCGGGAAAATATTGAATTATATATACAATAGAGTTCTGAAGCATTCAAAGAGGGAGTGATACAGAAATTGCTTGCTTAGTCAAAACTAAAATCATTTGTTGGTTGTATGTATTAATTGTTTCTTCGAAAATTCTCGAAAAAAATCCAATTTTCACCCTGGATATATTTATTAGCTTTGAAATTCTTTGCTATTCATATTTATCCTGTGAAAAGTAATCTTGGGTTTGTAGCATTTCATTACATAGAAATAAGCAACTAGACGAATAAGAAAGAAAACACACTTACCAGTACTATATCTGGACACACATACGGAAATGAATCACTATGCATATGAAAACGAACCACTTAGAAGTTGTACAAGTTCTTTCACCTTTCTTGAGGATCTTCAGAGCAGTATACGATTTATTTCATTGATCATTCATACTTGAATTTAAATTACCAATACACCAACACTTGCAGTGACGTTTTATGACATTAGTTTTTGACGGAACTCATTCTTAGAATACACAAACCTAGTCTACTATTTATATTTGTTCTATTTGAACATATTATATATAAAAGCATTAGGCATACAGTTATCCAGAAGATGTTAAACTTTAAAATGCATAAAATCTTGTTGAACCTATTGAAAAACAACTACTTTTTCCAACTATATGCGGGAAAATATTGAATTATATATACAATAGAGTTCTGAAGCATTCAAAGAGGGAGTGATACAGAAATTGCTTGCTTAGTCAAAACTAAAATCATTTGTTGGTTGTATGTATTAATTGTTTCTTCGAAAATTCTCGAAAAAAATCCAATTTTCACCCTGGATATATTTATTAGCTTTGAAATTCTTTGCTATTCATATTTATCCTGTGAAAAGTAATCTTGGGTTTGTAGCATTTCATTACATAGAAATAAGCAACTAGACGAATAAGAAAGAAAACACACTTACCAGTACTATATCTGGACACACATACGGAAATGAATCACTATGCATATGAAAACGAACCACTTAGAAGTTGTACAAGTTCTTTCACCTTTCTTGAGGATCTTCAGAGCAGTATACGATTTATTTCATTGATCATTCATACTTGAATTTAAATTACCAATACACCAACACTTGCAGTGACGTTTTATGACATTAGTTTTTGACGGAACTCATTCTTAGAATACACAAACCTAGTCTACTATTTATATTTGTTCTATTTGAACATATTATATATAAAAGCATTAGGCATACAGTTATCCAGAAGATGTTAAACTTTAAAATGCATAAAATCTTGTTGAACCTATTGAAAAACAACTACTTTTTCCAACTATATGCGGGAAAATATTGAATTATATATACAATAGAGTTCTGAAGCATTCAAAGAGGGAGTGATACAGAAATTGCTTGCTTAGTCAAAACTAAAATCATTTGTTGGTTGTATGTATTAATTGTTTCTTCGAAAATTCTCGAAAAAAATCCAATTTTCACCCTGGATATATTTATTAGCTTTGAAATTCTTTGCTATTCATATTTATCCTGTGAAAAGTAATCTTGGGTTTGTAGCATTTCATTACATAGAAATAAGCAACTAGACGAATAAGAAAGAAAACACACTTACCAGTACTATATCTGGACACACATACGGAAATGAATCACTATGCATATGAAAACGAACCACTTAGAAGTTGTACAAGTTCTTTCACCTTTCTTTTTTTTCTTTTCACCTAATGCTTTTATATATAATATGTTCAAATAGAACAAATATAAATAGTAGACTAGGTTTGTGTATTCTAAGAATGAGTTCCGTCAAAAACTAATGTCATAAAACGTCACTGCAAGTGTTGGTGTATTGGTAATTTAAATTCAAGTATGAATGATCAATGAAATAAATCGTATACTGCTCTGAAGATCCTCAAGAAAGGTGAAAGAACTTGTACAACTTCTAAGTGGTTCGTTTTCATATGCATAGTGATTCATTTCCGTATGTGTGTCCAGATATAGTACTGGTAAGTGTGTTTTCTTTCTTATTCGTCTAGTTGCTTATTTCTATGTAATGAAATGCTACAAACCCAAGATTACTTTTCACAGGATAAATATGAATAGCAAAGAATTTCAAAGCTAATAAATATATCCAGGGTGAAAATTGGATTTTTTTCGAGAATTTTCGAAGAAACAATTAATACATACAACCAACAAATGATTTTAGTTTTGACTAAGCAAGCAATTTCTGTATCACTCCCTCTTTGAATGCTTCAGAACTCTATTGTATATATAATTCAATATTTTCCCGCATATAGTTGGAAAAAGTAGTTGTTTTTCAATAGGTTCAACAAGATTTTATGCATTTTAAAGTTTAACATCTTCTGGATAACTGTATGCCTAATGCTTTTATATATAATATGTTCAAATAGAACAAATATAAATAGTAGACTAGGTTTGTGTATTCTAAGAATGAGTTCCGTCAAAAACTAATGTCATAAAACGTCACTGCAAGTGTTGGTGTATTGGTAATTTAAATTCAAGTATGAATGATCAATGAAATAAATCGTATACTGCTCTGAAGATCCTCAAGAAAGGTGAAAGAACTTGTACAACTTCTAAGTGGTTCGTTTTCATATGCATAGTGATTCATTTCCGTATGTGTGTCCAGATATAGTACTGGTAAGTGTGTTTTCTTTCTTATTCGTCTAGTTGCTTATTTCTATGTAATGAAATGCTACAAACCCAAGATTACTTTTCACAGGATAAATATGAATAGCAAAGAATTTCAAAGCTAATAAATATATCCAGGGTGAAAATTGGATTTTTTTCGAGAATTTTCGAAGAAACAATTAATACATACAACCAACAAATGATTTTAGTTTTGACTAAGCAAGCAATTTCTGTATCACTCCCTCTTTGAATGCTTCAGAACTCTATTGTATATATAATTCAATATTTTCCCGCATATAGTTGGAAAAAGTAGTTGTTTTTCAATAGGTTCAACAAGATTTTATGCATTTTAAAGTTTAACATCTTCTGGATAACTGTATGCCTAATGCTTTTATATATAATATGTTCAAATAGAACAAATATAAATAGTAGACTAGGTTTGTGTATTCTAAGAATGAGTTCCGTCAAAAACTAATGTCATAAAACGTCACTGCAAGTGTTGGTGTATTGGTAATTTAAATTCAAGTATGAATGATCAATGAAATAAATCGTATACTGCTCTGAAGATCCTCAAGAAAGGTGAAAGAACTTGTACAACTTCTAAGTGGTTCGTTTTCATATGCATAGTGATTCATTTCCGTATGTGTGTCCAGATATAGTACTGGTAAGTGTGTTTTCTTTCTTATTCGTCTAGTTGCTTATTTCTATGTAATGAAATGCTACAAACCCAAGATTACTTTTCACAGGATATATATATATATATATATATATATATATATATATATATATATATATATATATATATATATATATATATATATATATATATATATATATATATATATATATATATATATACGCACGCATACGCACACAACACACAAGTTGTTTGTATTTTTATGTGCTGTGTGAATATCACATGTGAATAACATTTTTAAAATGTTGAAAAATTTTCTGATAGTTTTGGTATATATGGTAAGGTAATATATGTTTTAAGAGTATGAGTTGTATGGATTAGTGTTGGTAGAGTATTTGTGAATTCGGTTTTTGAAAATTTTCTTGATTAGAGAAAAAGGGTAGTTATTATTTAATAAAACATTTTTTGCTTTTTATATGTTATCTTTTCTAAAAATGGCAGTTTTATTGATCTGTCTGCAATACCAATTATTACGGTTTTTTATGGCTATAAGGGTTTTTTGAGTTGAAATTGGTATATCTACCAGACCATGCTGTTTTTGTATTCCGTTTTGTTAATATTTTAGTTTTATTATTTATAAGAGTTAAATCTAAGAAATTGATGTTATTTTCTGATTCGTTTTCAATTGTATTTTTGGATGGTAACTGTTAATTTTATTTAGAATAGAATTTTTATGGTCAGATGGAAACGCAGTTATGCAATCATCAACATAACGTTTGAAAAATGGTATTTTATAGTTTGATGTTGGAATTATGGTTTTTATAAACCTTTTAGTACTAATTCTGCAATTGTACTAGATGTTGGTGAACCCCATTGTACAGCCATATGTTTTTTTTGTTATATGTATTATTGCATTGAAAAAATGTGCAATTTAATGTGAGTGCCACGGCATATCAGAACTCTTCTGTTGGTAATTAAGTATATTTTTTTATTTCGTTACAACGTTTATTTGTTATATTTTTTACAAGGTCTATTGGTATATAGAGAAATTATATCTAACGAGAAAAGTTTTTCTTGGTTATTAAGTTTTATTGGATTAATAAATGTTTTGAATGTCCAAGAATCTTTTATATAATGGTTTGTTTTTCTAACAACGTTGTTAAAAATATTTGATAAGAATTTAGCTAAATATATATATATATATATATATATATATATATATATATATATATATATATATATATATATATATATATATATATATATATATATATATATATATATATATATATATATATATATATATATTTGATTTGAGATTGGCGGGGGCTCTGCCCTTTGACGTATAGGCCTCAGTATGGGCCCGTCACGTCCCGCCTTTCGAGAGCTATATCAGTCCAGTTGCCTTAATAAAGCCAACGAGGCGGCTGGGACATAGCTCTCTAAAGTCCCTGGGCATCAGCATCAGTTGTCCCAGGTATTGCATACGTGTATGCAGGAAAGCGGGGCAATTCATCAGAACATGCCCTGCTGTCTCCTCCAAGCATCCCCTACACTCAGGGTCTTCCACAAGACCCATTATGTAAAGGTGTCGTCTTAGGTGGCAGTGACCGGTCAGTAGGCCTGTCACTGTTCTTAAGTTACATCTGCTTAATTTCAGCAGCTGTCTGGTCCTCCCAGCGTCGGAACCAGATATGAGTTCTTTAGCCTGTCTCATGCCTGGAGCAGTTGTCCAACAATGTTGAAACATTTGTTGGGCTGAAGTCTTCATTGAGAGAACCGTTGTGCTTCTGGAGATCCCTACGAAGGGTTCAGGCCCAGTAGGTGTCTCTAAAGTGCCTAATTTGGCTAGTTGATCGGCCTTCTCGTTTCCCGGTACACCAGCATGTCCTGGGACCCAGACAAGGAGAAATTATTCCTCTGAGAGAGCGTCTCGAGGACGGTCTTGCATTCCAGAACCAGTTTTGAGCGCAATTCAACGGCACTAAGTGCCTAGATGGCAGCTCTACTGTCGGAGCATATATTGATTCTACCAGTTCTTTGTGGGCCAGCTAGCAGCTCCAGCTCACAGGATAGAATCGCAAATACCTCGGCCTGGAAGACAGTAGCATGTGCACCCAGAGATAAGTATTTACTTATTTGTTCCGAGTCAGAAAAGACTCCGGCACCCGACATTCCATACGCCCTGGATCCATCCGTATACCAGTTGGTTCCGTTGCGGATTGCCATCGGGGTGTTCTCTATCCCCCACTCCTCGCGGTCAGGGATTACGACCTCCAGGAAGTTCGAGGGATATAGTCTAGTGGGAATATGATCACCACTCATGAGTAGAACCGGGCATCGTTCGGTGGCCCAGTTCCACATGCGAGAGTGCCCGAATGAGCACACCTGTTACTGGTCTAGCGTGCGCAGTCTATATACCGCACGCATGGCTTCC